>CATKRY010000239.1:154995-180140 GCA_949775005.1 Orthosia gothica
GGTTAAGGACCAAACCGTTATTTAAACTATACCGCTAGAGTGACTATTGGTCGTAAAGTTGGTCGGTACTTCTTGCTGTGGTTTATAGTGTTTTAAATAAAATAACCCATTTAATGAGAACAATTATAATACAGAAAGTTTCTACATACAGTAATAAAGGACACGAAACGTTATCCAGTGCGCAAGTGCAGTGTGTATATAGTAATTATTGTGTAAACTTAAATCTGTACACTAGTGACCAAAATCTACTCTTTATATTAAAAATATTGAAACATTTTTGTGAATATACTTAAAATCGCTTAAATCAGAGTGAAACTCTCAGAATCCTGAGAGTGTGCTTCAACTGTGTTTACCCAAGTGTCATTGTATGGTGTCAACAAACCATTAAACTCCCATCAAACTATAATTTGTATATGTTCGAAACAGCGCCATCTATTGACATTGCGCGGAACGACTTGGTGAGATCGATAACAGAGTGTAACTTACGTACGAAACACACAATGCCTGCAGCGAAGTGCGGTGGTTGCGCCAAATTTTTATCGCCGATAGAGGCCGCTAAATGCGGCCGATGCAATGCCTTTTATCATCGCGCTTGCGTCGCCTTGCCTAGTACGGGTATTATTGCACCCACCTGGCGCTGCCATGAGTGCGGAAAAAATTTGGTCAGGGACAACAAGACGGAGATGCCAGTTCGAGGTGGGGCGGTACCTGCCCAGGAAGAGGAGCACAGTGGCCCCGAGGAGCTCATGAACGATCCATTACATGGCACTGCGCTGAACGCTACTATTAATTTATCCTCTGACTTGGCAGACGAGCTGCGATTATTTAAAGACGAGCTGCGTGCCGAGTTTCGCCTGATGCATCAGGAATTCCAACAATTTCGCACGGAAATGGCTCAACTAAAGGATTCCTTAAATACCTCTGATAAGCGTGTGGATAGCCTAGAAGCTCGAGTGGGCGTCCTTGAACAAAAACTGGAGCAAAAAGTGGACGGGGTTCCATTAGAAAACACCATAGCTGAACTGAAATGCCAATTGAACGAGCGCGATCAGGAACTCCTGCTCAACGACACTGAGGTGACCGGGTTACCGGAGTGCAAGGGTGAGAGCGCCCTACACCTGGTTGGAGTTCTTGCCATAAAGCTTGGCGTTGCTGTTGAAGAGAGGGACATAGTTCATGCTGAGCGAGTCGGATCCGTGCGCCGTAATCGAGTACAGACTTCTGACGGCGATATCTCTGCTGACACCACTGCGCAGAGACCGCGGGGTATATACGTGAGGTTCGCAAGGCGCGCCACACACACGCGACTCACTGCTGCGCGCGGCCCGTGTTTGCCGCGGTTTAAGTACAGGTGACCTTTATATCACTGGGCCGCCGCACAGAGTTTATGTCAACGAACGTCTAACTCGGACAAACCGCCAGTTATTTTATCATGCTCGTCAGGCCGGGAGTCAGAACAAATGGAAGTATGTATGGACAAGGGAAGGGAGAATTTTAGCTCGCAGAGAAGATCACCAAAAAGCAGAACGAATTAGATGTGAAGAGGATATTAGTAGGATTTTTGGGTAATGGTCGGTTTGTACCACATCCGAACGCGTCCTGTAAACTTGTTGCATTTACCTATTACACCTGTGGATGTTAACAGTTTGATCTCTATGAAGTTTTGTTTTACACTTGGAGGATTTTCTTATAGTTTGTTTTATATAATAAGTAGTGTCACAGGGCGGTGTGTGTTTCCTGGGGTACCGGGTGGGAATCTATTTACCTCTCAACGTCATTGGTCACTACACACACACTAAGCAAAATATATTATAAGAAAGTTGATTGTTTTGGTCAATTGTGGAGAGTTGTGAATTTTTTTCAATTACTGCTGGCTTACAGTAAGTTATTCGTGTTTTCATGCACAGATTACTTGGATGTTAAAACATATTATTATGCAGATATTATTTGCAAAAACATGGCTGATGTTTACACTTTTATTGCACTTATTCATAGCCACGATTCGCTGAGAATTTCGCTTGTAGCTTTTAAATTGTTGTTTGCAGAGACTTATATTATAAAACTAGTGTTTGCACTGGCTAATATACAGTTTTTATTTGCAATTATTCACTTTAATTTTTTATTTACAATCACATAAATAAAACTTTTTGGCTTTATTTATGATTATTTTTACGAAATTCAATTATTTGTAAAAAAATATATCTTTATTAACATAGTTATATCCAATTGAAAATTCTAAAAACAAAAACAAACAAATACAAAAGGGAGACGGAAAAGACCTAAGAAAGGAAATATAATATTATTGTTGTTTATTATTATTTATTTCCTTTATTTAATTCAATTTCTTATTTTATACATTTTTAAATATTTTTTAAAAACACATACAAAAAAGAAAAACATTTAAAAATATAAAAAATAGAGGCCCACCGGTATCGGGAACAAGGTCCAAGCTACCGGCGGTCAGGGCTCCAGAGAGAGGAACCTCCTAACAATACGAGCCGTGTCCAGCAATACTGCTTTCTGGATCAGGCCCTTGACCCAGCTGCCTAACGAGAGCCTCCTAAGATGTTGGTCGAGGCTCGTGGCTATTAAGCCATTGGCCGACACGACTATCGGTACAATGATCGCTGTGTCCACATCCCACATGTCGACAACCTCGCGAGCCAAGTCAAGATACTTGATTTGCTTATCTTTCTCGGCTTTCACGAGGTTCCCGTCATGCGGGACGGTAATGTCAACAATCATTGCACGCCTCTCGATTCGGTCCACCACCACTATATCAGGCTTATTAACGATAATCGTCCTGTCAGTGATGATGGACCGATCCCAGTACAATGTGATATTGCCATTCTCGAGAACTGGGTCGGGCACATACCTGTAGTATGGCACCTCCGATGCCACAAGAGTGTATTTCAGAGCAAGTTGCTGATGGATAATCCTGGCTACAAGGTTGTGCCTATGCAAGTACTCTTCGTTAGCTAGACGAGAACAACCAGAGATAATGTGGCGGATCGATTCACCCGGCCGGTGACATGCCCGACAGATGTCAACCGTGCCTTCCTTCACAATAAATCGCCGGTAGTTATTCTTCATGATAACTTCGTCCATAATTGCACAGACAAAACCTTCGGTTTCCCCAAAGAGGTCACCGAAACGCAGCCAGGCTACGGACGCTGACTGATCTACATCGGACCCATGTAGGGCCCGGAAAAAGCGTCCGTGAAGCTCCTTACTCTGCCATACCTCCCTGCGGTCGTTAGTGCCAAGCACTACAGGCTTGCGCCAGTTCTCATTCGCCAAGGAGAGCGGGGTGAGTCCCTTGTCCACTGCTACTACATCTCGATGCATTCCCACGTCGGCGTGTAGAAAATATTCCCTGAGATTGCATATCTCGCGGTTGTGGAGATATACAATCTCATGACCGACGATCGTGGGTTATTATTTATTTCCTCCTTTATTCATATTCATTCTTATTATTTACATTTTTAAATATTTTTAAAAAACTCATACAAAAACGAAAAACATTTAAAAATATATTATATTATTTATTTTATTATTATTATTATAATATTTTTTATTATTATTATTTATTTATTATTATTATGTATTATTTTGCCCTTCCTATTATTTGTTATTGACAACGGTTATTTCCAATATTACCACAAAATTACATGTTACAATTTTATTTTATGTCCCTTGAGAAAGGCGAAAATTTCGACACTTTACGTCTGCGACAGCGCTTCTCTGTTTTGTTGCTTATATCATTGCTTTAAATATGCTTGAAAAATACCTTAAAGTTGGTTTGTTGAATGTAGGCTCCCTTAGCACTAACCACGATGACTTTATAGCAGCCGTAGAAGGGCATTCTTTTGATGTATTAGCAGTTAACGAGACTTGGCTACGACCAGGCGAAGAGGGGCGAGCGCCTGCTGTACCAGGGTACCGCCTGCGACCTCACCACGACCGCTGTCTGTACATGGGGGACGGGGGGGGGTGGTGTGGGTTTTTATCTTAAACGCGGCTTGACCGCTCGTACCTGCTCCATCCCAATTGACCCTAGATACGACACTATCGAGCAAATGTGGATTACCCTTACATTAAATGGAAATGTAGTAGTTAGTTGATAAAGTAGTAGTAGTTACAATGTCTGTGAACCTGCCGTAAGTCAAGAACAGAAGCAAGAGACTGTGGCCACCGCCAGCGCTCAGACATATGTTGCCATAGACGGGAATAATATCCCAGAAAGGAAGATATTTATCTTCGGTACTCAGCGTTGCGTCGGATTAGCAGCAGCCATCTCACACTCAAGGACTAATACGCAGTATGAAAAATACAGGCTCGTTGCTGAAACAAAGCCAAATGCGCCTAGCAACGAAATTATAGCAAACTGCAGAAATACTAAATTGACCACTGAAGACAAACTTGTGCATAGGTGAAAATGACAACAACCCTAACCTTTTGTTGTCTCAATTGCAAATTGTTTTAAATACATTTATAAATAACACTATTATTGTGTTAAATGTCGTCAATAACATGCACCTCAATGTACGTAAGTTAAACTACTCTATAAAAAATGTTTGTAATAGTTATAAAAATTGTCACTTCGTAAATCATCTGGATCACAGGATCTATCCAGTATTTGTAAGTCGATAAATTATCTTATAGATTGTTGCGATTATAGTGATAAGTATTTAAATCCGAGCGAAATACGAAAAATAATAGCGAGTAACAAATCAAGTTCTAAACCCAAAAAAAGGCAAACCCTTAAATTCTCCTGCCTGTGAGAGTAGGTAGTGTGATAAAGTAAGGTAATACAGATTACAGGTGACAAATTATCCAAAAGATTTTGATAAGAGAAGTTAGGTATTTTTACCTAAACATGAAAATTGCGTATAACTCTCTGTGAAAAATTCCTCAGTCTGAAATACTTTCTGTATACCTACGAATGTATTAATTAGAATAGGCAAGTGTAGGCATCCAATATTTTTTCGATTTGAGAGACACTCCAAATTTGACTTTTTAAATTTTGCGATATAACTTCTACTGAAAAATTGGTCTGCTAATTTTAATTTTTTAGTATGGTTTTATTTTCTTAAATAAATAACTTTGTTAAGTTATCCAAAAGATTTGCCTATAGAAAATATTTTTTTTCATTTTTACTTAATTACATCATATGAATAATTGCTCAGTTTAATTCAATACGTTTTTTAGTAATAAGTCGCTGTATTTTAATAGATTTTTCAATAAGCCAATAGAAATTCGGCCTAATACCAAACCCTTGCGTTCTAGCATAAATCGGCAAACTATCCTAATGAACGTTCGAAAATTTGTTGGATAATTGATAATTATGTTTTAATATAAAATCATATGAATAATAAAGGTATGAAAATGCGCGGAGATATTTTTCACATTACGAAATTTAGGAAAATTCAAAAATATAAGTTTAAAAAGGAAAATCTTTTGGATAACTAAACAAAGCTATGGAATAAAAACATATTAAAAAATAACAATTAGCAGATCAATTTTTTATAGGATATAAAAACATATTAAAAAATAACAATTAGCAGATCAATTTTTCAGTAGAAGTTATAGTGCAAAATGTTAAAAGTTAAATTTGGGGTATTTCCAATATCGAAAAATGTTGGATAGGTACCTCCCCTGGTCTGTCCACCCGACCGAATTGGAAAAAAGCATCCTGTGCGTTATCTGTCCACCCGACCGAATCGGAAAAATACCTGTCAGTACAAGTTTTGACGTATCAAATATATATTGTAATATCAAATATATTACAAGGTAAAACTGGGTAAATCCCTATGAAATCAGATAGCTTATTTTATCACAATTCTAACAACATAACATTTATACATGGTCCCCATACAAAAGTACCGAGAAATCGGCGTTTTACTGAGACCGGGCGATCGCAAAAAATGGCCCCCGGGAACGTCATCCGACAGCGCCCCGGCGGCCGGCCAACCTGGACAGTTGACCGTATACTTATTCTAACTAGTACATAGATATGTAACCAGAAAATATTTCAGTCTGAGAAAATATTCACAGAGCCTTATAAGCGATTTTCATGTTTAGGTAAAAATACCTAACTTCTCGCAACAAATTTTCTGTAATATGTATTACCTAATTTCATCACAGGCCAAATTTCATAGGCGGGAGAATTTCTCGGATGTCTCCATACAACAAATATCCTCGTTGACTGGACTATCAGTTGGCTACCAACTACTGTAGCGAGAAGCAAAGAGGTGGCACATGCATATTAGTTAAAATGGGTTTACTTTATAAAGAGCTGTCATTTGTGAAAAACTATGCAAATCAAAACACCTTTGAAGTTTGTGGCATAGTAATTATAAATAATAAATTAATAGTAATATGTGATTTTGAACACCACAATCTGATCCTAATCTGTTTTTGACAAAATTACACAATCTTTTGCATGATTTGTCAAATAAATACAAGTCCAAAATAAATATAGTTGTGGCCGGTGATTTCAACATAAATACTCTTAAAAAAGGTAACATCACAAATGGATTGCAAGATTTATCTAACAATCATAATTTTAATCATAATTTTAAAAATCCACATCAATGTACCTACTCGCAAATTGACTTGTATTGACCATATTTTAAGCAACATTGCCAACGCAACTGCCACTGTACTGCCCCTGTATCTGTCTGATCACGACACAGCACAAATGTTAAGCTTTCCAATCAAAAAGAAACCACAGAAATCAACAATATACTATATTTATAAAAGAGACTATAACATCGACAACATCCGAAAATTTAAAGAATGTCTGGAAAATCTTTCTTGGTCCGATATATATTTCAAAACTGACACTAACTGTGCATTCAATGATTTTCATGAGCTATTGTGTCTGTTGTATGGTCTCTGTTTTCCTAAAGTAAGAGTTAAAATCAATAGTAATAATGAAAACAAACAACAGTGGATAAGCAAAGGTTTGAGACAAAGTTGTAAAACTAAACGGATGCTACGTTACAGATATTATAAAAATAAAAATTTAATTAATAAAACTAAATATAAAAACTACTCCAGTCTACTAAATAAATACATTTATAATTCAAAAAAGAGTGCAAATATAAAATATATTCATAATCATGATAACAAGTGTAAAGCCACATGGAATGTCATTAAAACCGAAATAAACAGTAACACTCACAAAGACAACATAGAAAGTATTAAATTCAATGAAACAATAACTACAGACCCTGTACAAATGGCTACTATATTTAATAACAATTATGTTAATTTAACGCATGTGCAAGGGGAAAGAAGCACAAATCAAAACCGCTTCAAAAGTACGAGTGTCAACTCTATGTTTCTTAGACCAATGGAAGCTAACGAGGTAAGACAGGAAATAATGTCTCTGTCCAACACTAGGTCGGAGGGCTATGATGAGATCAATACAAAAATCGTCAAAGCCTGTTGCCGCATTTAATAAACATGTCATTTTCACAAGGCACCTTTCCTGAAAAATTAAAGCTATCTTTAATAAAGCCCTTATTCAAGAAGGGAGATAAATGTGACATCAACAATTACCGACCTATAACTCTTATACCCATATTGTCTAAAATTTTTGAAAAATTTATGCTAAAAAGGTTAACTGACTTTTGCACTAAATTGCATATTATAAGTGACCAGCAGTTTGGATTCCAAAAGAACAAATCCACATCGTTAGCAATTTTTTCCCTCATGCAAGCTATACTTTCAAATATAAATAATAATTATATAACTACAGGCCTCTTTTTTGATCTGGTGTCTCATGAAATATTGCTACAAAAATTGGAAGCTGTTGGTATTAGAGGACCGGCACTTCAGTGGCTGTCGTCCTATTTAAGCAATAGAAAACAATGTGTTATTATCAATAAAAAAAATGAAAATAATGTAATAATATCCTATTCATCGGAATATAAACATAATAAATATGGCGTTCCACAGGGAAGTGTGCTAGGCCCAATATTATTCCTCATTTATATAAATGACATCATAAAAATAACTAACCATAAATGCGTATTATTTGCTGACGATATTTCTTTATAGTGACATTTAATAAAAAACTAAATACCATTTCAGAACATGAACTTGACATTAATAATACAATTGACAAATTATTGCATTGGCTTGACATTAACCATTTGATGATAAATTTAGATAAATCCATTTACATCCAATTTAATCGATCAAATAATTCCAAAAATGACATTAAACTCAATATTAATAAAATCAATGAAGTAACGCGTACCAGATTTTTAGGTGTAATAATAGATAAAGACATAAACTGGAAAGAGCACATAGACAATGTTAGCACTAAAATTAATAAATTTGTTTATGCATTAGAAAAAGTAAAAAATATAACTAATATAAAAACTGTCGTAATGTCATACCACGCATACGTCGAATCGTTGTTACGTTATGCACTAATAATGTGGGGTAACAGCACTGACTTCCAAAGAGCATTCATCGCTCAAAAAAAAATGCACGAGAGCAATTTGTGGACTTAAGCCCGACGACTCATGTCGACCAATATTTAAAAAACTTGGTTTGTTACCGTTACCGTCGCTTTACATTTACGAAATATGTGTTTTTGTTATGAAAAATAAGCAACTATTTAAGACTGCAAATGATGTAAATCCTCGGAATCGACGAGATCCATATAAACTAGTGTTAAATGATTCGCCTAGACTAGAAAGGATAGCGTGTTGGGCTGAAAATAACGGCTCTAGCTGTTTTATTTATTGTTTTGTTTGAAAGTAAAACAGAATTTCGATAAATAAGTCAACGACAGGGATACATCCCTAGAGGAGGACGAATTGTAATCACCTCATTATGCAAATATAAATCTTATGAGTAATGAAATACAGCTTTAAATTGAATGCATTTATTATAGTGACATCTAGCGGCGGGTAGCGTAACTTGCTCATTAAACTTTTCCGTGTGCGCTTTGAACAGAAAAAGCAAAAATATCTAAAAAGAGTAGACAATAAAAAAACTCTATAATTATAAAATTGTGGTTTATTTTCAAACAAGCGACGGTTGATAGAGTCTGGCAAACGAAAGTAGACACTCGAATTATTTGCAAATTTTTTATATGGCAATGCTATACTAGTGTCAACCTCAGTTTTCCAAAACAAGATGGCGTGTCAGAATACAAGTATCTGGTTTTTTATGTGGAAAAGAAATAATTAAAGGAAAATCGTCACTACCATATGAAGACGGTAATGGAGACCAGGATAATGTCGATGCTAACTCAGGTGTGCAGATTGAGAGATCAGGAGCACTTATTCCCTCATCTGGATTTGTTTGGCGTGTTGGAAGACATGTGTTTAAAATACACAAATTGTTTGAGTCTAGAATTTCTAATAACTTTTCCCCATAATAATTGGAACTAGAACTGCCCCAGGACTGATGTTGTGTATTAAAATCGCCCATTACCAAAAATGGTTTAGGTAAAACTGTAAAAAGATTATTAATTTCAGAAAGAATATTTACAGTAGGACGAGAATAATATATACATACTATACAAATTTTATTTACAATAGCAGCAACAGCAGATATATCATCACTGAGACTTGGAAGAGGAAAAGACTGAAAAGACAAGTTATTTTTAATAAGTATGGCGACACCGCCATACCCATCAGTTCTGTCTGTTCTTAGACATGCATAGCCAGGAACTCTAAAAGAGAAACCTGGTTTCAGCCATGTCTCACAGAGAGCGACTGCAAAGGGATTGTATTTATTTAATATATAGTACAGATCAGATTTTTTATTTACAATGCTGCGACTGTTCCACTGAACAATCTTGGATAGATTTGGATCCATTATGGTTAAGATTCATTATGTTAGACAGCGTATCAATTATAGTGGCAACGTTGGACGGTTCAATAATATTATTTTTAGATAAAGTATTAATTAACATGATAATTAAATTAAAAATTTGATTTTCATTATTATTTGTTGTTGATTTATTATGCAAAGCAACACCATTACCTGATGTTGAAACTTCATTATTTATAAATGATTGATGAGCTGCCCGGTCATATCCCTTGGCTACTTTTGAGGGATCCCGAGGTTTTAGGAATACTGTTTTCCTGTTTGAAGTGTTCGGTGAATGGGGCAAAGGTGGTGAAGAAGAAAAGCTATTATTTTTATTTGATGAAGCAGATGTTACCACATCTGCATATAGTTTGGAGATTGGGGGATGTAGCAGCGACGCTTCAGCATACGACACGCAGCTATGGGCCATATAGTGCTTTATTGACTTTTGTCTTTCAAACTCTGGGCATTTTTTGTTAATGGCGTAGTGAATGCCACCGCAATGACAGCATTTACTATCACTTTCGTCTACAATACTACAAGTGTCAGCAGAATGCCTCTCCCCACACTTGAAGCACTGAGGGTTCGACCTACATTGTACCTTTGTATGACCAAAATGACAACAATTAAAGCATTGAATTGTTGGGAATGTATACAATTCTACTGGCATAGAATTGTAACAACAAAACACACGTTTTGGTAAAATTTGACCATCAAAAGTGAGCACGACTGTTTGGGATGGTTTCCAAACAGGGGTCGGTTCATGAACTTTATAGTTAAGACGCCTTGCCTTTATGACTTGCCCGCATCCAGTGGGAACAGTCACATTTTCTATTATTTCTTCGGGAGACCATTCGGTAGGAACACCTTTAATAATACCCATACGACAAACATTTATAGATGGTACAAATGCCTTTAATTTCTCTTTTACCAAAAAAGGGTCATTTATAAAAGAGTTTGCATCTAAGTAACGAGAGAAGCTTAATGAAATTCTATTTCTCCCGATGCGTTTTAATGAACCATTGACAATATTGTTATAGCGACGTTTTTTAAGAAAATGCCCTAATGCAATTGGGTGTAACGATTGAGAAGAATTTCCTGTATCAATATTTTTTTGATTATGTACAACATATGGCGACAGGTCCGTGGCTTCGTACAAAGCCCTAGCAACTTGTGGCGCTTTCTGGGGAAGTTCTGAGGTGGAACGAATTTCACTTTGAGCACCACCACCATCTACAGAACGTTGAGTGGCTTCCAAATTAACTACTACCGAGTCATTTTCGCAATGGCAATCTGATTCTTTAATAACTCCTGTAGAGTGACCATGTCTCCTTCTTTTGTTACAATGTTTGCACATTTTGCGTGGAGCTCTAGCCCTTTTCCGCTCCGATCTGGTTATGGACGAGTCTGTGTCCATACTGGACCCACTATTAATGACAATGTTAAGCCCAACCGAGGGGACTGTGCCCCCCGGGTCAGGCGGTTCATTGTCCATCGGACAAAAACGATAAAAATGAAAAAAAAACTTACCCTAAATGTAGAGAATTATATACACAAACAATAAAATTAACTAGCCTAATCAATATCTACATAAATCTACACAACTTATCTCCAATCTCAAAAGTTTTGTGTTATTTAAAAAATCCGAAAGAAAAATCACGACCGCCAAATTCGACAATTCCCGCGCTTTTTTCCAAATCCGTATTACAATGTATAACAGTTCAACCAGTGTTGCCAGTGGCAGATAGTCAAATGTTACACGAGACATCTCAAAAAGTTACATTTTCATGAGAAAAGTTACATTACCTTAGTTTATGTGGAAAATGACACTAAAATAATAAAATACTACTATTGACTTTTTATTTTTTCTACTTTGTAGTTAGCGTAACGCGCCCAATATTTGAATTTCGCGCGGGCGGCCCGCGTCTACCACGAGTAAATCCGTTGCGTTTAGTTTAGAACATTCAAATTAAAACGAGAAACAACTATGTAACTGGGTTACCTACTTGGTCGCATTAGCGAAAATATAGATAATCATAATCAAATCTAGGTTACGCCGGCCGGTAGGTATTCAGCCCACTTTAGTTCTTGTAAACGAAACCAAAGTTACTTAACAATGAGTAATAAATAGCGAAATGAACTTCTTGAAGCTATGTGCAGTGCATGGCACACATATATCATGCTATTTGACTTGATAATCTTGATGTTTAGTTGACGATTGATACAAAAATAAACTTATTTCCTTAGATAAAGTACCTATAGATTTAGCAATAAAATAAGCTTTATTGATAGAGCGAGATCGCTAATTGGCAGCCCAATGTAAATATTAAGGACAAAAGATTATTGTTTGTCTTTGTCACCATGACCGGATTTTGTTGTTTGTCAAACGCTGATATCATGGCAGGTTTGACAAACTAACTCGGTCGTGTTTGATTTTTTTGTGATTTCGCGGGATTAAGTGTTTATTGAGACAAGGTATTGGGTTATTTATAGATAACTAGCTGACCCCCGCGGCTTCGCTACCGTCAAAATTATATCCTATGTTACTCGGAAATAATGAAGTTTTCCATTAGTGAAAGAATTTTTGAAATCGGTCCAGTAGTTTCGGAGCCTATTCGGTACAAACAAAAAAATCTTTCCTCTTTATAATATTGGTATAGATAAGTGTCAGTGCGATGCTGGGTTGAAGTGTTCTAGGCTGTAAAAGCCAAAGTGTTATTCATTTATTTATTTAAAACTTCATGCAACATACAAGTATAGGTCTACCGGAATCTCATGGCAAATGTGGAAATAAAAATTTGTTGTGTGCAATACTGGGGAAATTGGATTAAACGATCTTGATACTGTTTAATTTTTATTTATGTCTTTAGTATTAATGAACATGAGGTACCTATATTATAGTAGTCACAGCGGATCTTTGTGTCTTTGAACTTGGTCCTGCCAACCATTGCGTAAGAAACAGTTTGTCATCGAGTATAATGCATAGAGTAAGCGAGATAGGATGATGTGACATACATAAGCGAGTGAAAGAGACAGTTATACAATGCTATCTTCACCTTCAACATTGACACAAAAATCGCTACTGCGCGGGGTCTTGCAACCAATTCAGAGACACAAAGATCCACTGTGAGTATTATAGGTATGTGTATGAATAATGTTGTTATTCATAAAAAAATAAAATAAAACAAAAAGTTTATTTGACACAAAGGTAACACGTAACATGATGATGCTAACTCCCAAACTAGGCCTGAGCCTGTATTTTGGGGCCAGTGAACCATTGTATTAATATGAAAAAACATGAAAATGAGATGTGTTGCTACATTGCCTAGTGGTAATTTTAAATACAATCAGAAAAATTAAAAACATTTTAAATCAAAACCAAATTAAATTAATTAGAAAAAAAACATTATCAATTAAAATTATAATAAAACTAAAACCAAACTAAATCAAGTCAAAATCAGGTTAAAATCAAGTAAACATCACACAACATACATCGGGTTCTTAACATAGAAAAAATAAATCAATTGAATATTAATGTATGTACTCATTTATTATATATCATTTAAATCATACTTATAACTAAAAACCTCATTCAGAACTAGAAAACTAGAATACGATTCCATGAACTCCACTGGCATTTCAAAAACTTGTATCTTTGTAATTTTATGTCATCTCTCTCCATCAAAATGGTTCTTTTTCATTGGCATTTAACATATTCAAAACCAATCTCTTTAAGTATAAAGTCTGTAAAAAATAATAAAATGTATCATGTTACTTATACCGTCAGTTTCCCAGCTCAAAATTATCGGAGAATTAATGTGACAAATTGTCAAGCACGCGTTATCTGTTGTGATTGGCTGTTGAAAATTCATTCAACCAATCACAGCAGATAACGCGTGTTTGACAATTTGTCACATTAATTCTCCGATAATTTTAAGCTGGGAAACTGAGGGATAGTCATTCATCATCATCAGTCTATATATACTTTTTTTATGAAATTTTTATGGCCTGGTTGCTAGGACCTTTTAGCCACGTCTTTGGAAAGAGTTTTGGATCTTATATTTATTCTTTAGTATGCATTAGAATGCGGATGTAACAGATTCTAATGTTTTTTGGAGTATTTGGCAGCAAATTGTATCGAGTCAGTCTTCCCAGGAAGCAGCAGAGGCAGTCAAACTACAATAAAATACTCCGCTCCACTATCCCGAGATCGCTTCTCTCAATGATTTTACAAATTGTCCAGTTGCGTAAACAGTTGAGACACAAAACTACACCAATAATATATTACAATATCCACTAGGAATCAATTTGCAAATAATATTAACAGCCACTGAACTTCACTCGACAAAAGTCCGCCAAAAACTCCCGTCTATATACACGTCCCACTGCGCAGATTATTACTTAATATTTTTCTTACGTCAAAGATTCTCAATCTCAGTTACAATCAATATCTTGTCGAAGAATTAGTAACAGTTACATTATTGTTTCCATTTCCTTCCAGCCATCATTCGATGTGCCCTGTGTGTTTACCATATAATAGTAATGGAAAGAAATAAAAATTAATTAAGAAAAATATAAAATAAACTAAAAGTATCAAAACAAGTCAGTCCAACTTACCGGTCCACTCTACGACGCACTTTAAAATCAAAGATTGAGTTTGATTTACGCCTTCTTCTTCCCTTATTTTATGATACAAATTGAAAACAATATGTCTCGCTTGAGATCGAAGTGGGTTTTTCGACATTTTCACAAAAATAACAAAACAGCAGCGGTTGAGACATCAAGTACTTTGATTTGACAGGTGACAATTGACATTGCCATATGAAAATCACAATTAAAAAAAAAAAAAAATGCCATGAGATTTTGGTAGACCTATACATAGGCGGACTTAATGCCTGAGGCATTCTCTACCAGTCAACCAAGGGTGGTGGAGAGATGACATGGCAGGTGCATAGAAATTGAAATAATTATTGAAGTATAATTGAATAACAATATGTATATTGTAGCTAAAATAAACATACATATATATTTACTATAATAAATACGTTGTTATTGTTGTTTCATGTGCGGCCACGCCATGGCTCCATCAATAGAGTCTGGCAAACGAAAGTAGAGACTGAAAACGCGCGGCAAATTTAAAAAATCTTCGCATAGCAACCCCAAAACTAGTATGAAATACTTGGAATAACCTAATTTGATACTTTAGAATTATTTATTATTAATTTCTAATTCTAAATTAGGTTATTCCAAGTATTTCATACTAGTTTTGGGGTTGCTATGCCGAGATTTTTTTAAATTTGCCGCGCTTTTTCAGTCTCTACTTTCGTTTGCCAGACTCTAGGTACTTTATTTATCTAAGCTTATTTCAGTTGCCAATACAAAATTGTTGTTAATTTACCTACTGATTCCCTAAATAATAAAAAAATAATTTAAAACTACAATTTATATAACATTTACTAACCAAGTATTCATAGCACAAAAAAGTCGAAAACAAACCAATCACTACACTATTGGCGAAATAAATTTAATAAAATTACATCCACAGATATTAACTTTCGTATTTATTAACTCTTCTTTGGAGATAATAAAACTTAAACAAACAAAACACGACGCTCACTCACTCGTCGGAGTAAGCGCATGAAGGTATAGATAAAGATAACTTCATGGAGTAAGCGGAATAGAAGATTTAGAAATAGACGTGAGTGAGTGAGTGAATAAAGTCAGGGCACAGGTACAAAAA
Source organism: Orthosia gothica (assembly GCA_949775005.1). NCBI lineage: Eukaryota > Metazoa > Arthropoda > Insecta > Lepidoptera > Noctuidae > Orthosia > Orthosia gothica. The sequence goes on from CATKRY010000239.1 coordinate 170,579, forward strand.
AAAAGGATATACGTTAACACGTCGAACAAAAGCTTTCTTAGATGCGTTCCGTTTCACGATTATTTTTTGTTTGCAGGAAAATATTTTTAGTAAGTCCTTATAGTTACGTAAAAGTTGCATTTTGAGTCGTGTTACATGGAGGTTACGTGAGATGGTCTAAAGTTACGAAAAATGAAACAAAAGTTACGTTCTGGAAACGCTTAGTTCACTTCACTTCACTTAAACTACACAAAAGGAGTTATGGCGGGAATGATGGCGTATGTTGCTTCTCTGTTTTATTTTCCTAAAATTGTGTTTAATTGAATATTAATAGTGTAAAAATGGTGGTGTTTTGTTCTAATAATATTAGTGAACGTGCACGAGTGTGGAAAAGTGAAACACAGCGGTAGAACATGAGTTTGTTCATGTTGTCGACAAAACTCCGTGGAGGCTTCCAGTAAAGTTACCGCCATTTTACTGGGGCCAAACTAGGACATTGGACCACAAAGTACGTAAGCGGCGCCGCGCCGATGACAGAGGGGCCACTCTCACTTTGACATTTCGGTTTTACAGGGAATATTGGGCAATATTGGACCGAGCTCAGTCGCGGCTGTCATGATTGCTTTGTGCAGGCGTTTGTCACGTCATTCATACATTAAGTACTGTAACGAGGTTGGTTGCATTGGATGGGTTACCTTTATTATTTGTTACAGACCGAATTTAATTTTTTGTTTTTAATTCTTTCTTTCAATTATTTTTAAGTTATAAAGGTCATTAATCTTTCAAGATGACAAATTAGAAATTCATTATCTAGGATTATAATAAATTATTTTAAGCCCATAGATGAAATTGGCAACTTGTCATAATAATAAGGTTCAAGTCATACAGCTTACAAATATGTTTCCTCCGACTGCACAGCATAATTTTCTTCTTGTTTAAAATCATCTTTGGTTTTTTGATTTTATTAGGTATCTGTTTTTTCACATTTATATTTTTGTCGAGCTTGGAGCTTATTACAATTTATTTTTTTAAGTGGGATCATTATAACACTATTATTATACTACGTCTTTTTACTCTCCAATATTCATCGTATGTGGCGTAATATTAAATGTTTCGTGATATTAAATGGATGTTTGATGCCCTGTCTACCCTCTAAGGCATGTAAGCATGATATGATGTATGTTTAGACGAATCTATGTATTTATGTTTGTAACTTGGGCAACCTACTCTTTTTTTTAATTCGGAATCAATATAGTAGCAACCCTAGTGAATCTGTCAAGTTTAGCTGTAAATTTTCTAAACGGCGGGAGTGGCCCTTCTGTATACTTACTATTTTGTGATTGGACTGAAAACTTCGAATGGCTTAAAGAAACTAGAAGATCTAAACGTGACACTGGCTAAATGCACAAAAAGTGCGAAGCCAAAACAAAAAAAAAAAAAAAAAACTACACAACAAAACAAATGTCAATAACGAAACGTCAGTAATGTCACAGTCACGTCGTCGTTGGCTGATTTTTTAACCCCCGCCGGAAAAAAAGGGGTGTTATAAGTTTGAAGTGTGTTGCTGTGTATCTGTGTATCTGTGTATCTGTGTATCTGTGTGTCTGTCTGTGGCACCATAGCGCCTCAACGGATGAACCGATTTTGATTTAGTTTTTTTTGTTTGAAAGGTGATTTTGTCGAGAGTGTTCTTAGCTATGTTTGAATTAAATCGATTCAGCCGTTCAAAAGTTATGCGCGTTTAACTGTTTGAATCGTGGTGTTTTCACAAGATAAATGTGCGAGGGTTTTTAAATTTTGAAATTTTACTTGTTGGCAATTTAATGACCTAGCTAGTGAGGCTTTTAAGTTACAATACATATTATTATATTATCAGGGTTGCGCACACAGTAGGTTCTTCAATTACTTGTAATGAAGTTCACACTACATTAACTCACACATTCTGAATTCAGAGAGGAATTAATATTATTAATTTTATTAAGATAGCCCGGCAATACATACAATTTCATTATGCCACACAGACATTCAGTTCATGATTTACTCAGATGGATTTGTAAGCTAAGAATGACACTGACGAGCGTTCTGAATTCCGGATCTTATATTAGAGATTGTGAATAACGCGCGTTTTTCTATACATTTGAATACGCGAAAACACACACACAGGAATCAGATTATGAATAGTTTCGATTGCCTTGCGAGCGATAACGGTTATTTATACGTGTTGCAACTTGTGAAATTGTGATGTAGCGTGATGTCTGACACGGAAAATAGAATATTGTGCATCGAAAGCCGCCCTTCTTTATATATATTTATATAGGTATGGGACACTTCCATTGAGAATTATCACGTCTGGGAAATAAAGATATAGCGTTGTTGGCAATACATATACCTAATGTTAATTCCAAATTGGGAAACATTAACTGAAAACGAAAAAAAGATAAAAAGTAATTTATGGCTAAAAATAGTGCGATGAGAATCAGTTCCTCCTCCATATCCAAGACGTTTGCCTGAGCCGAGAAACACGAGACTACTGATTTATCTTTATTAACTTTAGAACTTTTGCGTTTCTTAATTGAACAAAATTAAATCATAAATATATGTATATATATTTGTCGCATTAAGGCTGGCCGATAGATGCAAACCATCGGGAAGTCAGGATGTATTCCCTTAGGTTAAGACATCGTGTGTGGGCAGGTCGTCGGGTAGAATCGTGAAAATGAAATCACACAAATTATTCGATACACTGGGTTTATTCAAATATTCAGTTACCAATGCGTCATCATCATCATCTTCATATCAGCCGAAAGACGTCCACTGCTGGACATAGGCCTCCCCCAAGTGTCGCCACATTGACCGGTCCCGTGAGTCCCACATCCAGTGAATCCCCGCAACCTACACCAGGTCATCGGTCCATCTGGTGGGAGGCCTTCCAACGCATCATCTTCCGGTTCGCGGTCGCCACTCCAGAACTTTTCTGCCCCATCGGCCATCCGTTCTGCGAGCAATGTGCCCTGCCCACTGCCACTTAAGTTTGGCAATTCTTCGGGCTATGTCGGTAACCCTGGCAACACACACTGGTCATAGACCTTCGTCTTGAGACACTGTGGTAAGTTGGACGAGAAGACACCGCGCAATTTCCCGAACGCTGCCCAGCCGAGTCGGATTCGACGGTTAACCTCTTTCTCGAAGTTGGCCTTACCCAACTGGATCGTTGGTCCCAGGTAGACATAATCTTGCACAACTTCGAGTGTAGAGTCTCCAACCTTGATAGGAGTGGGTTTTACATGGGCATGCAACATTACCTTGGTTTTGTCCATGTTCATTTTAAGACCCATTCTTTCGGAAGCTCTACTGAGGTCATCGAGCATTATACTGAGGTCCTCCATGGTCTCAGCCATGACCACTATATCGTCGCCAAACGGAAGGTCAGTGATGTACTCGCCATTGACGTTGATGCCTAGCCCTCTCCAGTCCAGAACCTTGAAGACATCCTCCAGTGCAGCGGTGAACAGTTTCGGAGATATGACGTCTCCGTCTCAATGCCAATGCGTAGTTGCATTTGATTGCCGCCAGGGGCGTGCTTGTGATTTGTTTTGACGTCCGTACTATAGACTAAACCCGACACGGCCATCCTGCAAGACAGGCGTCCTCGTCTGTTCCTGATTGTCAGGGTTAACAGTGTATCGAATCATGTAGATATCCTCATGGATGTCCTCAGCCCTTGGGGAAAGCTGAGGGGTATGTCAGACTCCAACTCTTACTCTTTCGAATTTCTCTTGAGAGGCGTGCGTGGAACACAGCACGTCGCCTTCTTGGGCCTCTCTCAGGTGACAGATCCCCAAATCTATCACCCGCAGGCATCATCTTCTTGTCCTTGCTCACTGAAATCTCATGTCATGTTTCACCACACGTCCTCTTAGTCCACTCCACCCTGGCAATCACCCATCGTACGAGAGATGTTTTTCTGAAAAATACAAAATTTCCAAACAGTATTCGCTCGTCCAATCCTGACGCATATCCAAGAGTGAGGAAACATTTTGAAACACTCAAACATCATCATTAAAGCACCCAATCTTCGTGATTACAAAGTCCAAGTACCACTGATAGTCATTAATCTCACACAAAATCAAACAAAAGAAATAAGACACCAGGTATCTTATTCACAATCTTTAGCCATCACATAGCTCTCCTAGCTATCTCATAACTGGTCGCGGATAAATTTGAAAGAATGTTACCGCGGCCCTGGCACAAACAACTGAAGGAACACGGGTGGGTTTTAGTCAGTAAAAGTCTGACACGCCCTCCCACTTCACCCAGAGCGAGCGAAGTCATTGAATGATTTCATCATAGCTCTCTTAGTTATCTCATAGCTCTCTAACCCTCGGTTTCCCAGCTTAAAATTATCGGAGAATTAATGTGACAAATTGTCAAGCACGCGTTTTCTGCTGTGATTGGTTGAATGAATTTTCAACAGCCAATCACAGCAAATAACGCGTGCTTGACAATTTGTCACATTAATTCTCCGATAATTTTGAGCTGGGAAACTGAGGGTTAGCAATCACAATTGCTCTGCTTGCACATCCCCACGATGTCGAGTCAACTCAACTCTCTGAATTCAGAACCTGTCTCTGAACACAGACATTTAGTCTGTCATAGGTTACGTCAATTCATTATCTACTTCATCTAAGCTACAATCTCAATTGGTACTTGAGTTTTGTGTGTCTTACTAACATGATCTACGCATAGTAATCGAAATTAGAAAACCAACATTATTTAAATTTTCGTAATGACGATTCGAACGTCATCAACATTAACATGGTGATCTCTCTGCACGCGTGACTGTTCAAGTTTACTTTGTTTTAACTCTTGACTTAATAGGAATTTTCTGTAAGGTTCCTTACACGAATATGTTTTTTACGCCGACTAACAGGTGCCCTACAGGCCCAAAGTTGCTATAAAGACCTCCAGTTGCGACACTGGCCTACAGTTGTCATAAAGGCCTCCAGTTGCCACACAGGCCAACACACAACGCTCGGCTAGTTCTGACCAAACTAGAACTGATTCATGTACCACAGTCATTCCAAACAAACTTTAAAACTTCTGCTGCAGCAAAAACTGCCAAGCTTACAGAAACTCTCGAGTAAACCTCTAACGCCACGACTCTATAGCCGATCAGCAATTACGTATATATTGCTCTCAAAACCACGCGAAGCTTAGTAGTAAGCTTATCTTCTTTAACAACTCCGTGGTACGGGATGATGTAAGATGGATGATCGCGAGTCTCGTCAGTCTCGGCGGTGGGCGCAGGTGAGGTGTATCATTTATCTAGGTATTGGTTAAGGACCTCATCATAGGCTTGCTTCAACTTCGGAGATGCTTGCATCTTACGTTCTAAACAAGAAAAGCGTTTTTTAGCGGAAGCGTAGGAGTCACCGAGCGAAAAAATAGCCCCCTTGAATGGGAGTACAACATAACGACCATCATTATCTCGAATAGTCTTGCGACAATAAATCGCCTCAGCCACCTCATCATCAGGGCTTAGGATAGGCGGAACATTGACTTCTTCAACTTCCCAGAACCTGCGGATGGTAGACTCCAGCGGCGGCTCAACAGTGCAGCAGTGTGACACAGTTGAGTAGCTATCTAAATGTGCGGGAGTGGAACCAAGAAAAACAAACCCTAGAACTGTTTCTAGGGCGTGTGGTGCGGGAAATGACGAATGACCTTGAACTTTACGCGATAACTGGGTGCGGGAGAATCGAAGCGCCGATCAACATATCGACGTCTCCAGGTACACCATAAGATTCATCTGCCAACGGTATGTCTTTAAATTTGGTCAATAAAGACGTGTCAACCGAGACAGTAGGCAATTGTTCCGTAATTTTATCTACGACAAGCGAATCCATATCAAAACAAATATCGGAATCATTGATGTATTAAAAAGAGGAAGATACGGGACTGCTCACAGCGCTCGGTCCTACTAATCTAAGTGAATGCCCGTAACGGGTACTCAGTCGCGCACAGCACATTGTTGATCACACAGCTCATTAATTTCAGTGTTTTTTTATGTTTTTTGCAATAAATACGCGTCAAAATGACTTCTTGTGTAGGTAAACAGTGTTTAAATAATACCAGGAAGAAAAATAAGTCACACGGGATCACTTACCACTCGTAAGTACAGTTAAAAAGGTTAATTTGCTGAAATCACAATAATATTTAATGTTTGCTTCGCCATATTTGTGAGAGCGAGATAGATATTACAAACATGCGTGAGAGACACGATACGCACATATTGCAATGTCATTTCATTCATAATAGTAAACATTCGGCCAACATCGGCCGCTAGCGCGATTTCGCTTGCACTAAAGACTAAGCGCCGTCTCCTATCTCTGTCCTTGTCTATCGGTAACTGTAGGTTCGGGACTGGTGATGACACTGAACACAGATGTGTGAGTTTCGGAAAACCTGGGCTCGGCGCACGATTACATAATCGTGCGCCGAGCCCAGGTTTTCTGATCGCAATGTTAGCGCGTAACGTATCTTCCTCTTTTTAATACATCAATGATCGGAATTAAAACGTGATGCAAATTTAATTTTAATCACACCATGAATGGTTGATTTTAAACCACCAAACCCCTTACCTACTGAGCGGCTGGTTATTAATATGAAACCCAAGGCGTTGACAACACAATTTACAATTATGATTATGAAATTACTCTGCGAAGCGCAATCTAACAGCGCTCGAACAAGACACGGATTACCTAAAGGAGGATGCTTTGAACAACAAAGTGAGCGGTCGCGAGCAACACGGTACTAGGTACATGTACTTGCGGACAACGAACACAACACAACGTGACGTCGTTCACGGCGTTCTGCGAGCGGGCAACGTCGTGCGCTGGCTGCGGCGACGACTTGTCACCGCTTGATAAATGTCTCGTCTTGTACGTGTGTGTCTTTTCTCCATGTGAAGTAAATTGTGGTGCTTTGAAGGGCACTTACGACAACGCTGACTACTATTACAAGACGTAACCCGATGTTTGTCACGTCTGACGCAAGAAGTTAGTAAGAAAGTGTGCCTCACGGCTGCGCCAAAAAGGCCCAGTTCAGCAAAAATGACAGACAACTAGTGCCTGACGCTGGTTTTCACCTAATGTGTGAGGTGACGGATGTATATCAGCTTTATACTGCAAGGTGACGTGACGTTATACGAGTATGTATACATAAGTAGAATAGACTTGTGTTCGGTAAAAATAGTGAGGAATATGGGAATATGTACATACATAGTATGAAAATGAGTAGAATTGCTTTTAGCATTATGTAGAATTGCAAGAATAAAAATTTCTGATTATGTGGGTAAATAAATCTATTTAAATAAAAATCAATGCCCTTTTCGTTGTTATTTTATAACTCAAGAACGGGCTCACCTATCCAAACCAAATGTTTAAGCTTTGTTCGGACTATTTAGTAGATGGTATAATTGAAGAAAAAAAAATTGGGTGTTTTTGGGAATTGTTTCCCAAAAACACAAACATACACAAAAAAGTTGAATCTTTATTCAACTATTTTGTGTATAAGTTGGGTCACGAGTAGACGGGAATGCGGTAGAAGGCAATGCTCACAACAACTCTCGACTCAGTCTCAGGGTACAGCCGCTTTTAGAGGCAGCTTTCGATATGCGACTTCCAAAATATGGAATAACTTGCCACCACCGTTTAGAGTAATTAACACAATACAAGTTTTTAGAAGACGTTTACGGCAGTATCTCGTAGAAGTACAAAGGAAGCTAGACATGGTCGCACTAAATGTCTCAATTATATTATATACTAGCTGACCCGGCAAACTTTGTTATGCCATAAAACACTAAACATTTATCTACCCTACCTTACACTACCGACCATACCCTACCCTACCTACCCTACCTTACACTACCTACCATACCCTACCCTACACTACCCTACCCTACCCTAAGTTTCAATTTTTTTTTCTTCAATTATACCATCTACTAAATAGTCCGAACAAAGCTTAAACATTTGGTTTGGATAGGTGAGCCCGTTCTTGAGTTATAAAATAACAACGAAAAGGGCATTGATTTTTATTTAAATAGATTTATTTACCCACATAATCAGAAATTTTTATTCTTGCAATTCTACATAATGCTAAAAGCAATTCTACTCATTTTCATACTATGTATGTACATATTCCCATATTCCTCACTATTTTTACCGAACACAAGTCTATTCTACTTATGTATACCAGGCCCCTCAGAAAGTATTGCGAAAAAAAGTTTTTATATATGGGAGACTGGCCAGTTATAATGTTTTTCGAAAATATGATTATTTATAAGTAAAAATAAGTAAGTTCCAATTTCAAAATTTCCCTCCACATTTTTTGCGAGTTAATTCAAAGTATTGTGTCTCACTGAAATATGGATCTGCGCCGGGAACATTTTAGAGCTATGATTTTATACGATTTCAAGTGTCGCCTGAAACCGGATGAATCGTACGATAGACTTCAAATGGCATTCATGGATGAAGGCCCTTCCAAGGCAACCGTGTATCGTTGGTATAACGAATTCAAGCGCGGTCGACCAACTTTGGGGGATGACGAAAGAAGCGGTCGCCCTTTGACGGCTGTTACCGAAGAAAACGTGCTAGCAGTGAAAAATTTAATCCAAGACAATAGGCGAATTACATATCAGGAGATTCAACACATATTGAAGATTGGATCGGGAAGCGTTCACGAGATTCTACACAGCCATCTTCGCGTGAGGAGGATAGTATCACGCTGGGTGCCGCACAACCTCACCGATGCTCAGAAGCAGGCCCGGGTGGAATGGTGCCGTGATATGCTTAACAAATTTGAAGCAGGCTCGTCTCGGCGTGTTTACGACATCGTTACAGGTGATGAGTCCTGGATTTATCAATACGACCCAGAAACCAAGCGCCAGTCGACTGTTTGGGTGTTTCAAAATGAGCCAACGCCTACCAAAGTGAAGCGATCTAGAAGCGGGGGTAAGATTTTGATCGCTAGCTTTTTTAATTTGACTGGCCACTTGGTATCAATTCCCTTACGGGATCAAAGAAGCATTAATGCCGAATGGTATACTACCAAATGTTTGCCAGAAGTTTTCTCTGTTATAAGCAACAAGCGACCAAACACAGGGCTCCGCGGGCTACTGATCCACCACGACAATGCACCTGCGCACACCGCACTCAAAACGAGGGACTTCCTGGACAGCACGCCAGTCAAACTCCTGGGTCACCCTCCTTACAGCCCTGATCTAGCACCGTGTGACTTCTTTTTATTCCCAAAAATAAAAAATCAGCTCAAAGGGATACAATTTTCGTCGCCGGAAGATGCGCTGGCTGCGTTCGAGCAGGCTGTAAACGAGGTGTCTGCGGCGGACTGGAAAAAGTGTTTTGAAAACTGGTTTAGGCGCATGAATCTTTATATAGAGGCTGGTGGAAAGTACTTTGAAAAGATTTAATAAAAATATATGTACGTATAGAACAATTTTTTTTAGTTTCGCAAAACTTTCTGAGTGTCCCACGTACATACTCGTATAACGTCACGTCACCTTGCA
>CATKRY010000240.1:0-57697 GCA_949775005.1 Orthosia gothica
GGGAGCTAACTAGGGATGAAGCCGAGCACGTTAAGACCGCCCTGGAGGACAGACTAATGGACTCGGACCCGTCGACGCCACTCCCGGCCTTCCACGGATACCCACATACCCACCCAGATATGGTGCGAAGACGACAACGCCCTGACCTAGCTGACCTAAAACGTCAGTCTCCTTAAACTTAAAACCCCACATCAGACTCCCCGAAAATGAACAGACACTGACGGTGCTCAGACAGACCGACGTACCCACCCGTGTCCGAGCCTCGCTCTTCGTCCCTCGTTACAGAGGTGACGTGAACAAGCTCCACGGTATTCTGATCCGTCAAAACACATCGTACGACATTGCAAGGTGGTCTCTGTACTTTAAAAAATATAAAATACTCACTTTGCCATGTCTGTACATTTTAGGAGTGGCTGTTTTTGTTAAAACAAATCCACACCGATTTAAACGATTAGATGAAGTAGTCCCACGTAATAGGCGCGACAACAGCAGGATATGTTCTCATACTGCGAGAACAACCCTCATGCACAAAAGTGTTTTTTGTATGGCTCCTACCATATTTAATACATTACCTAAAAGTGGGAGAGAAATGCCTTTGGCACTTTTCAAAAATAAGCTGAGAAATTTTTTAGTTAGTAAAGTGTATTACAATGTTGTAGATTTTTTAAATGAAAAGGACTTTTTTATACCGGCTTCTAATTAATATACATAAGAATAACAATTGATTAATGTGAATTTTAAATTGATTAACTTTTGAATGATTATAATTGACTGCATAGTGAATATTCTGACATTATTTAATTTATTTTGACTATAATTTAGGTAATATCTTTAAACCAATTATTATTTATTTGTTTTGTATTTTGTAATGAAATTTAGAATGACTGCATGTAAAATGCAATTAAATGTAAACGAATATACCTAAAAATTTTGTACGCCATTATTGGCAAAACATGGACGCTCACAACATTTATTAATTCAATACCATGCATGTCTGATTAGTCATGTAAACGCATGTTTGACAAATAAAGTTTTCTTTCTTTCTTTCATTCTTTCTTTCTTTCTTTCTTTCTTTCTTTCTTTCTTTCTTTCTTTCTTTCTTTCTTTCTTTCTCTGTACAGGGCAACTACCATCGGTGGCGACCGTTACGGTAACTACCTGACCCTGTGGCTGCCACCGGAGGAAGCTAAAATGATCCTAGGGCGGGAGCGTCGGATACCGTACCTGTTAGGGTCGATATACGTGCGCTTCCGGCCCACGACCCGCCCCTCCGACACCCAGACCGACAATACACAGACGACAAAACCGACGACGTTGACACAGACGGGCGACTCGGACATTGCCCAGCTCGATGAGGAGATGGCCCGAGCGGCAATGGCCGATGACGACGACAACATACCGCCTATATCACCCGGCTGGAACGACCAACTCCTGGCCTCGTCGCCGGGGGATACACACGATGATGGAAAACACCGGGAGGTGGAGACGGAGGGACTATCCGATGGATCCGTCTCCGACTAACCCCACTCCACCTCCACCAGTCCCCCTCAACATCATCCAAAATAACCTATCTAATAACTAATCTATAGCTGGGCAGCGTTCGGGTAGTTGTCTTCTCGTCCAACTTACCACAGTGTCTAAAGACAAAAGTCTATGCCCAGTGTGTGTTGCCAGAGATGACATATGGCTCTGAGACGTGGTCGCTTACAATGGGCCTCATCAGAAGGTCACAGTCACTCAAAGGGAAATGGAGAGGGCTATGCTCGGCGTTTCCTTGCGTGATCGTATCAGAAATGTAGAGATCCTTAAGAGAAGCAGGGTTACCGACAGAGCCCGGAGAATTGCCAAACTTAAGTGGCAGTGGGCAGGGCACTTTGCTTGCAGAACGGATGGCCGATGGGGCAAAAAGGTTCTGGAGTGGCGACCGCGAACCGGAAGACGTTGCGTTAGAAGGCCTCCCACCAGGTGGACTGATGACCTGGTGAAGGTTGTTGCTGGTTGCGAGACGCACGGGACCGGTCAATGTGGCGTCGCTTGGAGGAGGCCTATGTCCAGTAGTGGACGTCTTTCGGCTGATAAGATGATTGTGTGCTGAACACGTATTTGTGTAGTGTATTTAGTTATTATAGTAATAATTGAAATTTTAATTTGTTTGCTGTACCCAATTTTCAGTTAACCTCGCCTTTGTACATTATGTTGTCCTTCTCTTTGTAAATGTTTGTTTTGTGTACATTATAAAATATGAATATGAAGTGAGTGAGTGACAGCTTCGGCAGACGGCATTTGATTTTACACAGTGCTGTCAACTTAGCGCTTTCAGCGCCAGATCTAGCGCCTTTTTTGTTCAACAGTGCGTTCTAGTGCCTAGTGAATCATAATATTATGATAAGGACATCTACTATTATTTATTCTGATAAGTTCGTAACACGGAACGATTCACTAACCTTTTGAGAACTAGCAACACTTAAATGCTGCTATGTTTCATACTCAGTTAGAGAATAGTAAAGGTAGTATTCCGAAGTTTTATATGTTGGTATCTTACTCAATGAGTTGGGGATTCCTAATGTACTCTGCGGGATTCCTCGAGTTGGCAGCACTGATTCATCGCTAACTATTTTGTAATTTGTAGCTAAATTCGTTTCACGTTCTATTGTTCCACAGTAATTTATAACTTCCGTCAGTTATTCTGAGTCAGTTTTACGAGTTGTGCAGTGAGATTATAATAAAAAAATATATGCCCTTATCAAAATTAAGGCGCCGAATTTTTTGGACAGCGCTTTCTACCGCTTTCTTAAACAGCTAAAGCGCTTAAACACTATACGGTATTCAGAGCAAAATAAGGGTGGTGTAATAAAATATAGGGATCTTATAAAATAGCGACCGTAACATTCAGGGACACGGTATGACGGTAGTGTAATAAGCGCTTTACAGCGCGTTTTTGCTTAGACGAGCTGGCAGCACTGATTTGAGGTGACACTGACAGTTGGCTTAAAGGTCTCGTAACCAAGCCAGTGGCTTAGCCACAAATAATTATAAAAAAAAAAAAACACTGACAGTGACAGCTTCAGCCAGCTTTCAGTTTGGATTTGTAATTTGTATTGTGTATGTGGTGAAAACATTTCCGCATATTTAAACAATTTGTGTTTTTAGTAACAAATAACCCGGTCACGTAACGATGTTATGAACACCACCACTTACTGGATCGTACTAGTAAAATAGTAATCATCATTTGACTGATTTATAAGCGGTAAGTATATTTTTTGTTTTGTTTGTGATTCATTAGAACAATAGATTGTTACGAATCAATCAGTTATTCTAACTGCTTTCCGACTACTCCCCCACCTGCTCAGAATGTACTATCAAACTAGTTTTTTGTAAACAACCTTGCAGTTTAATTGAAGTTCATGAGATTGCAAAAATCTTTATAAGTCGCAAAAATTAGTTCTTGATGATGTCACGCATAATTAGGTCAAAAAAGGTATTTAAAACAAAGATCCTGTTAAAAATACCTATTGATCTATGTCATTATTGATAACAATGATACTCTCACACATAGTTTTGTTTCTGGCTGTCGACATTATTTTTAACTAGGTCTTAAGTTTCTTTTGTTTTAATGAATTTAATTATCAAATCTGTAAATATTATCTTTCCTATATTATTTAGAAAGTAGCTATGTAGTACTTACTCAAATCAGTTTGTTTAGTTGTGTAAAATTTTTATTTGTCAAGGTTGTTTTAATTAAAATAATGGGCTAAAACTTCTTTGTGTAATTTTGTTTGTTTGATAAATATGATAATCACGTGGCAACAGCCTTGCCAGCCCAGAAATAATTAGCTAAGTGTCTAAAGTTCAGGGAATCTGCTGGATGTGAGAAGCACAGAGCTGGTTGATGTGGCAATGCTGCGGGCTGCCCATGTCCTGCTGTGGATATCTTTTGGCTAAAGTGAGGATGAAAGTTTCTTAATGCTTCTGCCTACCCTGATATGCAATAAAACCAGACAAGCACGGCCTCTGTGATGCACGCATTTTATCACAGTGTTTGCTCCCTGATAATAATTTGTAACTCAAACCTGTCACAGTAGGCTGTGCTCGTGTGCCTTTGTCGCCCGTGTTACTACCAATCTTACTACCAGTTGTAATAATGGTAATTTTATTCCCTTTCTTACTACTGCAGTAGTAAGTTGTTACAAGGGTAATTACAATTTCCCCTTGTTACTACCAATGATAATAATATAGAATATGGCGACATGATGCAAGAAGGCCTATATGATTCGATGCCACATACATAACTTATGAGGGTGCTGGAGTGGCTGGAGTTGTATAAAATTGTTGAGATTCTGCGCATCTTCCTGACGTCACGTATGGGGCAGTGACGGACGCCTTTGTTCGCATAAGGACAGGGTCCTTCTCTATCCAGGATGTCGACAGATTCAGGAAAACAGCGAACATATAAGAATCGAGCGTGGAATATTTCAGGGCGATAGTCTGAGTCCTCTGTGGTTTCGCTTAGCCCTGAACCCTCTTGAGTACACTGCTGGAGGGTTCGGGCTATCGGTTGAGAAGAGGGTCAGGGGGGTAACCACAAGCTCTTAGAGTAAGGTTATTTTGAGATCGAGTAAGTGACAGATGTATACAAGTCAGATACATCTGTCCCTTACTCGAGCTCAAAATAACCTTACTCTAAGAGCTTGTGGTTACCCCCCTGGTCATATCACACCTTTACATGGATGACCTAAAGCTCTTTGCCCCCAACAACTTGCAAATGATGAAGCTTCTAAAGGTAACAGAAAACTTCAGTGACGCCATCAGGACGGAATTTGGCGTGGAAAAATGTGCAGTCATGCATGTAAAGCGAGGGGAGATTATGGTATCCGTGGGAATACAGAAGCACTAGGCATCAATGCTACTGACGTCAAAAAGTCGTAGCTTCTTTGGTCGCTTGAAAAAACTAAATTTTATTTTATCGGGCGGGAACAAGGTGCGCGTCTTCAACGGCTGGGTCATGCCGGTCTTGATGTTCTCTCTCAGACAGAACTTGATGCCCTGGATAGGAAAGTCCGCACATTGATTACAACAAAAAAAATTGATTTACTAAACCTTCCAAACCTATAGCTCAATATCTTTTTCTCCATATTTAACAGTAGTCCTGCACCAACCGGTAATTGGTGAGAGTCAAAATGGCGGGTGTACCATAGCGAATTAAATTATACCAATTACCAAAGAAATGTACCTAAAATATATTATATTGTACCTAGATCTAAAAAATCTGCACCTCCTTCAGAACGAAATTAAGGTACACCCGCCCGCCATATTCACATCAAGATGTCGGGTGTTCCGTTATATTTTATTTTTTAACCATTACTGTGTGAGGAGTGATATGAAGGAAAAGGGAATCAGTAATAGCGTAATAGGGGATACAACGGTATGGAAGAAGAAAACATGTTGCGCCAACCCCAAGTAACATGGGATAAGGGCAGGAAGATGATGACTCATAAAATATAATTACACCATATGACCTGATCCTCTTCTCAACCCATAGCCCAGGCCCGAACCCTGCAGCAGTGTACTCAAGAGGGTCCAGGGCTAAGCGAAACCACAGAGGACTCAGACTATCGCCCTGAAATATTCCACGCTCGATTCTTATAGGTTCGCTGTTTTCCTGAATCTGTCGACATCCTGGATAGAGAAGGACCGTCCGTCACTGCCCCTTAAGTGACGTCAGGCAGATGCGCAGAATCTCAACAATTTTATACAACTCCAGCACCCTCATAAGTTATGTATGTGGCATCGAATCATATAGGCCTTCTTGCATCATGTCGCCATATTCTATAATATTATCATTGGTAGTAACAAGGGGAAATTGTAATTACCCTTGTAACAACTTACTACTGCAGTAGTAAGAAAGGGAATAAAATTACCATTATTACTACTGGTAGTAAGATTGGTAGTAACACGGGCGACAAACGCTCGTGTGGCAGGAGTTATTATTTTGTGTATCATAGTTTTCTGTTACCACAAAGACCGGCCAAGTGCATGTCGGACTTTGCACATTTAGGGTTCAGTACCAAATGTAGAATAATTTTGGTATTTGTTAGTTAAAATATACGTAATAATTACCATTATCTCCAAATTTCAAGTTCATAGATAGATCAATGGGAAATTAAAACTAATTCAGAACAAAATTTTGTGACAGACAGACACCTGAGTGACAGTAATAGGGCTCCATTTGGACCCTTCCGATATGGAACCCTAAAAAGTATGTCATCTGCCTATGTTTCTCAGGGTCCCAACATCATCATTTTCCTGCTTTTAGTGCAGCAAGTCTGCAAGTCTTCTTCCATTCATCTCTATTTTCTGTTGTCTCAATGTCTTGACCCAGCTTAGTCTAGTATGTAATCTGCCTAGCCTATTCCCAACTTCCAGTCTTATTAGAGGCAGCTGAGAAATTTAAAGTACTGTGCTAAATTATGTTCAATTGCAGTATATTATCATTCTCAATTATTGCAAAAAATGTGAACAAAGAGTTGGTAGTATTGAGTAGGCATATTACTCATTAATTCTCTTCTTGCATTCAGTTTTTTTAGTGTTCCGTACCCAAAGGGTATAAACCGGACCCTATTACTAAGACTCCGCAGTCCATCTATCTGTCTGTCACCAGGCTGTATCTCATGAACCGTGATAGCTAGACAGTTGAAATTTTTCAGATTATGTATTTCTGTTGCCGCTATAACAACAATTTAAAATCAAAAAAAGGAAGAATTTAAAATCCAAAAAGGAGTCAGACAAGGAGATCCTCTGTCTCCCAAACTTTTTTTGGCTGTATTAGAGGAAATTTTCAGAAAGCTAGTGGGAAAGGTGGGGCATAAATATTAATGGATGTAGGCTGTCACACCTGCGATTTGCAGACGACTTGGTACTGTTCGCCGAGGACCCAGTCACTCTACAGGAAATGCTCTTACAACTGACAACAGAGAGTCAATAAGCAGGTCTGACCATGAACACAACCAAAACAAAGGTTATGAGCAATAGTCACCACCAAAGAATCTGTGTAAATGACCATGACATTGAGTATGTGAATGACTACACCTATTTAGGTCAAATAATTGCACCAAACTTGCAGATGGACAAAGAATTGCAAATACGGGTAAATAACACCTGGGCTCACTACTGGTCGCTGAAAGAAATATTGAAGAACAAAAACACTCCAATGCCAATCAAGCGTAAAGTATTCAACATGTGCATCCAACCAAGACTTACTTACGTGTGCCAAACCTGGGGCCTGACAAAGGCTCACAGCCAAAAATTAAAGGTATGCCAACAGGGGATAGAGAGAAGCATGCTACACATCAAGCTGAAAGACAAGTGGAGACTAACCAAAATCAGAAAGACCACAGGTGTGACAGATGTCTCAAAGAAAATCAAGAGACTTAAATGGCGTTGGATTGGTCATGTGATTAGATCTGCCAAAGAAAAATGGACCAAGGAGGTCATATCCTGGTACCCCAAAGATGTAAAGAGAACAAGAGGAAGGCCACAAAGAAGATGGGAAGATGACCTACCACAAGGATGGCGCAGATCGACAACCTGATGGATTGAATTGATGAATTAATGCTGGTGTTACCAATTTTTTAAGAACATATTGTGTAAAATAGAATTAAGTATTAGCAATAGGAAAATTAGTAATACGGCTAGTTAGTAAGAAATGTAAAAACAAAATCAGAGATTAAAGGCTATTTCTATATTTTTATTATTTTATTTTATAACAACAAATACTAAAAACAGACTAAAAGAAATATTTAAGTGGGGCTCCCATACAACAAACTTGATTTTTGTGCCGTTTTTTGTGATAATGTTACGGAACCCTTCGTGCGGCATGATTTATGGGTCGAGAGCCGTAAGACTTTACAATTTAAGAATTCTTTCACAACGGCGAAAACAAGGATGAAATCAAAGCAAAACAAAAAACGAAACAAATGTATGCCGAATTTTTGTTTTTCTACTTTTTTTATCCATGGCTTCAAAAAGACCAGTATTTAAAAGAGTTCAAGTTTGCATAATAAAATAGATTTCATTATACTTTTTAATTTATGAAGCTAGGTTCTATGTCTTAGGAGATATTCAGGTGTTTGTCGGCATTTTGCGGGTGGAACTTTTTCATTGCTCGGCAGTTTATTATGTGATCGAGGGGCGTCATAACTTGTCATCTTAAAACGCTTAAAAAGTCCCATAAGTTTGAAAAAATTGTACATGATTCCAAAATATTGATGCATGGTAAAGTCATTTTTTTTATATTCTAAAGAGTGGACGACAAGATTATATTTATTTCAACCCGAATATGGCTCTTACACACTTTTTTTTGCATTATGAATGTTTGATTAACCGCTTGTATGCCAACATTCGAGACACAATGAAAAAGCCATTGTGTCTCGCTTAGATCTGCGTTCCGTTCAACACAGCGACCCCAAAGAATAATGCCATACCGCAGTATGGAGGAAATATAGCCGTGATACGCAGTAATTGCAGAGTTTTTAGATATTTCACAGCTACGTCTCAGACGGTAAATAAAACTATTCATCTTACCGCAAACATCATTTACGTGGTTCTTCTAGGTGCAAGATTTATCTACAGTAATCCCAAGAAATTTGATTTAGTCAGTTTCTGTCAGAACTCTTTTTTTTTTGTTTTTTTTTAAGTCGTCCTATGGCATCTCCCGCTCTGTGTGAAGCGGGAGGGCCGGCTTGAGACTCCCGACGCCCGGGGCGTCTCTTTCTGACTATACATCGACATTTTACGCCTATAAAACAGAATTATCCAGGTATTATTCTTTGGGTCGAGTTGTAAGCGGGTTGAGTAGGCGCGGACCCAGTACTTTCAGGTATATTCACAAAAATATAAACAAACAAGTGAAGGTATCTCTGCATAATGTAAGTTTGCATTTACAATATAATTATTTGTTACAGTGACGAAGCCAATCATGGCTGAAACTTTGGACCCGCTGTCGCCCAGTATGAATGGCCCAGGGCGGACTAACTCCGGCATCATGAACAAGCTGAGGATGAGGATCGGACGAGGGGGGCCGGTTAGCAGACCGCCTGGCGAAGGTACTACCTAATAAATCCTTTAAGAAGTGCAGGCGATTTAAGGTGAACGCGCACCTAGACGCACCGCACTCGCCGAACGCGCCGCACGCATTTTATCCACTTCTGTATATCTTGAACTATATTTTCACACGGATACGGATCATGTTGCCGCGCCGCCCGCATCGCCCGCCGAGTCTGATGACGTCATCGGCACGCGCTGGTGGAATCCGTATACCTACAGCATTTTGCTGAAATGCGGGTAGTGCGGCGCGGATAGGTGCGCGAGGCTGCATACGATTTCATATAAAGATTTATAAAATGCGATGACTGCGGCGCGTGCGGCGAGTGCGGTGCGTCTAGGTGCGCGTTCACCTTTACAGGCACGAACGTGGCGGTCGGTTCTGTAACAAAAGTTAGGTTAATTGAGCTGTTTAGTAACTATTTAGTAATCTGTGTCATTACTCGTACAATTGATGCTGGATATACTGCTCACTTTCAAGCTCAGTTTACCTAAGTGATCACGGTCAGATCGTTACAGAATATCATACAGCCACTTTTTTCCGAAACTATAAGAAGCTGTTGAAACTTGGTAAGTAGATGTATTCTGTGAACCGCAATAAGATTTTCTCACAAAAATAGAAAAAAAAACAGGAAATTTTGGAGGTTCAATTTCATCAAACCCATACGTGTGGGGTATTTATGAATAGGTCTTCAAAAATGATATTGAGGTTTCTAATATCATTTCTTAGGGTTCCGTAGCCAAATGGCAAAAAACGGAACCCTTATAGATTCGTCATGTCTGTCTGTCTGTCTGTCTGTCCGTCCGTATGTCACAGCCACTTTCTTCCGAAACTATAAGAACTATGCTGTTGAAACTTGGTAAGTAGATGTATTCTGTGAACCACATTAATATTTTTACACAAAAATATAAAAAAAAACAATAAATACTTGAAACTGAAACTAATTTTTTTTTTGTTCATCAAACCCATACGTATCGGGTATCTATGGATAGGTTTTCAAAAATGATATTGAGTTTTCTAGTATCATTTTTTTCTAAACTCAATAGTTTGCGCGAGAGACACTTCCAAAGTGGTAAAATGTGTCCCCCCCCCTGTAACTTCTAAAATAAGAGAATGATAAAACTAAAAAAAATATATTATGTACATTACTATGTAAACTTCCAACGAAAATTGGTTTGAACGAGATCTAGTAAGTAGCTTTTTTTAATACGTCATAAATCGTAAACCGCAATTTACCAAGTACGGAACCCTTCGTGCGCGAGTCCGACTCGCACTTGGCCGGTTTTTTTTTCATCTATTAATTGTTGGTGGTATTCTTGTCGCAGATAAATTATTTTTCTTTCGAAAAAAAGAACGATTAACGAGTGAAACGACGAAGATTTTTACAATAAAACAAATTTTAACGTAATAATATTGTATTAATCATCGCCGTGTGCCCGGGCTTATTGTCAGCCTTAGTTATCCAATTTAACCTTGGCTTGGCACGAAAATGGTCAATTCTTGCAAAATGTGGAAGCGCCTGAATGAATAACATGTCCTTGGGCTGTAGAGAGTTCGGTTTCAACGGAAATGGAACGAATCGGCGTCATGTATCGAGTGCCCGTCCTTTCTCTTGATGAGACAGTTTTCGTAAACGTCTATTCCTTCAGCAAGAGCTTCAGCACACTGATTAGAATGCGACCAGATTATCCTATCTGGTTTATAAATTGGTGTTTTATATACCAGTCTGATACCCAATGTGAGTGCGATGCAGAATATGATGTTTGTGCTAGAGTGCCCCAAGTGCCCACATTATCCTGCACTTTGGAGGACGTACTGAACGCCACTGACGTGGTCCTACTGGCCCGAAAATATTTGAAGAGTTCTCCATCGACTCGAAAAGAAGATGTTCCTATTGTATTCGTAGAGCAGTATGCGATACCAAAATGAGATGAACTGTTCATCTCGAGATAGAAGGAGGCTTATATTTCCTAGAAAAAAAAATTCTTTACGATTCTTCCTAGACACCGACAACTCCCATTGACGAGAACTTAATATAGCCACATAATTACCAAAACATCTGGACTAAACTAAACGACTCTGCCGTACCCCACACGGAATATAGCGATGATGTTATTGTTATGTTAAATCACAAGTAATCTAGCATTATCATAGTTCCGCGCCGTTCGTTTTGAAATGACTGTGTCACCTGGCCTATTGTTCTGTGAAGGTCGCAAACTTGTTGATAATGTGGTAATGTGGTCAACTACTCGCCACCCTATCAGTTGCAGTTAAACGGTGACAGAGTGCACTTGTGTGATATGGGCGAAAAGTGCTCTAGAGGTGATAAAAGCATTGTGATTTTGTAATTTTTTTAATGCTACAATTATTCTTCTTTTCGACTCGATGGATAACACTATAAAAGGCCTAGAAGGCGGCCACGTTAATTGTAGCGTCAGTTTTGATTATGAGGTCCTCTAAAGTGCAGGCGTGGGGGCACTTGAAGCATTCCAGCATGTGTATTCTATGTCCACTACAACTATTAAGATTGCTTGTAGCGCAGCTTTAAATGTTGGGATCAATGTGTGCAGTTACCAAAATGGATAAAATGGGAAAGTTTGAAAGTAGCACACGTGACAGAAAGTTAAAGGAGAATCCTTTATCTTGGTATAGGCATGTAATGAGGAATAAAACGCATGTGACTAAAATCAAAGCTTAATTGTAAATGTAGGTATAGATGGAGGTCAAAGGGGGGCCAAGGGTGCCGAACACGGGGTCGTCTGGCACCCATGTGCTGGTTTGGTCCCTGGGGTGGTCACGGCGTGCAATGTGTTCTCGTGCGCCGGTGATGGTGGGTACTCCCCAGAGGAGGGCCCGGTGACAGACAGCCGCGGCGAGTTCACGGACGAGTGCAAACGCGTGCTCGTGTTCCCGTAATAAGCGGCATAGGAGGACACCGTGGAGTTTTAATGGATAGCGCAGTATACAAGAGCATTTCTAGAAGCTATAAAAAAAAGGTATAGATGGAGAGGGACGGCTTTTGCGGGATAGATTTTGTGAGGAATACTATGAAAATAAATATGCGTGACGGTTGACACGGGCGAGTGAAAGAAGAAAACGTATCGCGCCTGTCATTTGAGAGAAGGGCAGGAACATGATGATAAAATGCTTCAAATATTGTTATCAGTGAAATCAAACAGAAGTGTTTTATATCCATTAAATGTTTATAATAACATTCGTTTGGAATGTTTCGGTATGTAATGTTATCGTGTGAGATTGAAAACAAAACTAAATACCGCAAGTGAGTTCGTGAACACATCATGCGGTGACTCAGAAAGAGTATAGAGTTACAAGTATGATACCACCCCTTAATAATGTCCGTCCAGTGAAATCATTCAATTTTTTGAGTTTCGCTCATCATCAATGCTCATCTGACCTGCACTATCTAGTTCTTTGCTCTCATGATACACGTTAGGCCCAGACAAATGGCATTCTATCATCGAAAGCGTGGCGATAGCGATTGGGAAAATGTCAAAAATGTATGGAAATGTCAACGAATATCAAAAAGTCATGTGATCAATCCTTTTGTTCGGTATTTCGACCATCACCTTCGCTCGCATCGAATGTCACTAGTCGAATCGAATGTAACGTTCCGTATTTTCACTGTCCTTATTTGAAGCAAAAATACCCTCCTTTATTCAAAACCCCGCTGTTATAATTAGTTTATTTTATATAAGTATGTCGGGTTTAGTCAATAGTACGGACGTTAAAACAAATCGCAAGCACGCCATCTGGCGGCAAAGCAAGAACAACTACGCATTGGCGCGCTTTCTCTAACCACTTGCGTGGTGGGGATAGTAGAATATGGCAGTTGATTACTAAACGCCGTAGAGCTAACACGTCGTAGAATCAGTGTCGATCCGTAATATAAGTAAGCAAGAATGTAACTGAGTTGTGACTATTTAAATAAACCCAGTGTATCGAATAACTTCTGTGGTTTCATTTGCACGATTGTACCCAACGACCTGCCCACACAAGATGTCTTAACCTAAGGGAATACATCCTGACTTCCCGATGGTTTGCATCAATCGGCCAGCCTTGATGCGACATCAGAAGTGGGATTCGGTCGTGCTAATGAGATCACACATAGAAACAATGGTGGTAAAAGTGGCGGTTACATTCTTGCAAAAAAAATTGCGGTGTCAGATAGAAACAGTTGTCGAGTTTTCTGCGACTACCCTCAGTCTTGAATAATGAAAAGACCAGTCCGGAACGGAGCAGGAAGGAGGCTAACAACCGAGGAGCTGGACAGGTCAAGGAGTGTGTGGACATGTGAAAAGATCCATACTCACTGATCTTTATGCCAATCTGGTGAGTCGTTTTCATTTTGTTATGACTATGGAAAAGTGTGTTCATTATTCAAAATTCTGGTTTTGTGTACGGTATGGTGGTCAGTGGTTCGTCGGGGTGGCCCGTGTCAGCTCATAGTTTCATGTTAGTTATCGATGGTCAAGTTTTGATGTTGTTGAAGAGTTGTCATTCTATTATCACTGGAAATAACCCTTGACTGACCTTGGCTGACTATTATTGTTCCTCTTACCGTACCGTACCTTTACCTTATACTTCAGTCTGGAAATTATGATAATTCCAAATGAAATATTTTGATTAGTTTTGTAGTGTGTTTTGTAGTTTTATTTAGTGAGAGTTAACTAAGTGTGAGAAGAAGCTTATTATTCTTCTTTTGTGATCGGTGGACCAAACTTTCTAAAAAGTGGATAACCCTACCATGTCTCGTTAATTACGACTTAAAATGCTATGGCATTCATTGGATTCTCTAAAGCCCATATACCTACCTGGACACTTGGGACTCTGAAATGTGTAGTTCATGTTTTGGACAGGGACTCTGCACTCACTTTTGGTGTCCATAATAAGACATTTTGCAGGTTTGGGTTACTACTACTACTAGGAGCCCGTGGCTAAATAATAACAGCCGCACTGGTCGATCATCAAGGTTAAGCAAAGCTTGACGAGGTCGGTCCGTGCATGGGTGACCATTTCAACATACCGGGTTTCCGCCGTGCCTCTGAAAGCACGTTAAGCCTTTGGTCCCGGCTGTCATTTGATGATCTTTGACAGTCGTTACGGGTAGTCAGAAGCTTGAGATCTGACACCAGTCTTGCAAAGGGGTACCGTGTTACCCAGTTACTGGGTTGTGGAGGTCAGATAGGCAGGCGCTCCATGTAAAACACGGGTACTCTGCTGAATCCGGTAGGACAGGAAGCCAACCCAATGTAGTTGGGAAAAAGCTAGGCAGATTGATTGGTTTAGGTTACAACACCGGTGCACAGGTTAATTTCCATCAAAGCTGTGTATGGTTAAGATAACCGTGTGAACATATACTCTCGTAATATTTTTCATGTTTCAGATACCATATTGTGTCGCAGCCTGAAGCCACTGCTGGAGGCTAGCGATTCAGATGCTGAGCGTGAAGGTGGACATGTCAATATCTGAGAGGTTAAGAGGAACGGCAAGCTAGCAGTTCACAGGTCGTAGCCGAACGGTACGAGCGTGCGCAAGTTTGGAATGGAATACTCGGTGAGTCGCTTCTATTTTATTTCGATAGTGAAGTCGAATGTTCTCTAGTGATGAGATGCTATTTCGAGTTTTAAGAGTGTTCATGTTGGAACACTGAATTGGTTGGAAATGGTTATACCTAGCACCATCACTAGGTAATTAAGACACACCTAGTAAAAAGCAAGTAGCTAATGAGTTTCCTATTGGCTAGTTAGTACTTTCCTAGTTTCAACATTTGGTTCAGTACAAACTTTAGGATAAGATATCCCATAAGAAGCAGATGAGCTATCCAAAATGACTGAATAACTAGTCGTTTTCAGTGGCAAAGCGAGTTGGTAATGTCGTTGGGCTATCGCAATTGTATCGAGTTATTAACGGTACTGATCATTTACGAACAGATCTTGTTGCGTAACGAATTATAACACCGTCTTTGGATCTGAATTCACTTGCTTACTTTCAAAGTAATATTGTGATAGCAGTAGATCTCGCGATCGTTTTCCTTACATGAAAACAGAGTTAGTGAGCGACAGTAAAGGGTTACTGTTGATAATCTGATATTAATGATATTGATCAGAGTTAATTCGTAAAGCTCCTTAATATAATCAGGGTTAGTTGTTTCCCTTTTATAAGCCGTCAGTATTTTCCAAAATCTTTGAGTAAAAAGCGCGAATCTTGTGAGAAGGATCCCCAATCACCAAGTTCCTTGAGAATTGTAAGTCATAGTTGATGACAGTGTAACATGTCTACTCGTAAGACCAATTCTGGACCGCACCTCATGCGTAACATGTGGCGATGGGTTTTTGAAGAGGTTTTATGAATTGGGTATGCATTGCCTTTGAATTGTGGTAAAGAGTAACATAATTGTTACTCTTATTTTAATTACTTTGTTTAGTTGAACTTGTTGATCATCGGACCTTTTTCTGATTAATAGTGTTCTGTGGGAAAGTCTAGAAGGGAAAACTAGATAGGCCCTGTTTTAAGTCCGCGATAGGTGATTAAGACAAGACGGTGATAAATGGGTACGCTTAAAACCTACAAGTACGCACACTGTAGGTTAAGGAAGATGACAGCGGGTCATGTACCAGTCAAGGTTGATGTCAAAGGGATTTTGATGATAATGAGCAAGCCTAAGATGTCGAGTAATTGAGTCTATCAGCCGTATTATGTTTGACCGTACCTGTGGATTCTGGTGGAGGTCGGGGTCTAGAGAGACCGTTGTGTTAGAGCAATACAATTGCTGGTCGGCTATAGAGCCGTGGCGTTAGAGGTTTTACTCGAGGGTTTCTATAAGCTTGGCAGTTTTTGCTTCAGCAGTTTTAAAGTTTGTCTGGGATGACTGTGGTACATGGCCCAGGGTAAGGATTTAGTTAAAGATCAGAGTTCTAAAATTGCCCTATTATCACGAACCCAATGATCTAGTTTGGTCAGGAGTAGCCGAGCGTTGTGTGTTGGCCTGTGTGGCAACTGTTGGCCATTATGGCAACTGTTGGCCTGTGTGGCAACTAAACGCCAGTGTGCCAACTGGAGGCCTTTATGGCAACTGTAGGCCAGTGTGGCAACTGGAGGTCTTTGTAGCAACTGTGGTCCTGTAGGGCACCTGTAAGTCGGTTTAAAATAAACACGTTTGTGTAAGGAACCTTACAGAGGATTCCTGTTGAGTTATGAGGTTAAAATAAAGTAAACTCGCATAGTCACGCGAGAGGTGAGGTCACCATGTTAATGTTGATGACGTTCGAATCGTCAAGCCTTCATTACGAATATTGAAATAATTTTGGTTTTCCAATTTTGATTACTACGCGTAGATTGTTTTAGTAAGATACACAGAGCTCAAGTACCAATTAAGATAGTAGATGACGAATTGACGTAACATACGACAGGCTAAATGTCTGTGGGGAACTGGTTCTAAGTTCAGAGAGTTGAGTTAACTCGACATCGTAGAGATGTGCGAGTAGAGCAATTGTGATTGCTAAGAGAGCTATGAGATAGCTAAGAGAGCTATGTGATAGCTAAAGATCGTGAATAAGATACCTGGTGTCTTGTTTCTTTTGTTTAATTAAATGTGACATTAATGACTGTCAGTGGTACTTGGACTTTGTAATCACGAAGATTAGGTGCTATCAGGTACCGGATCAATGATTAAGTTGCTATTTTCTTTAAATTGGAAATAGAATTACTTGTTCCTTGCAATAGTGAACAGAGATTTAAATGATCATGTTTGATTGTTTCGAAATGTTTCCTCACTCTGGAGTATGAGTCAGGATTGGACGAGCAAATACTGTTTGGAAATTTTCTGTTTCAGAAAGATATCCCTTGTATGATGGGAGACTGGCGGGTCGGAGAAGACTAATAGGACGTGTGACGCAACACATGAGATGGCAGTGAACAAGGACAAGACGATGATGCCTGCGGGTGATAGATTTGGGGATCTGTCACCTGAGAGAGGCCCGAGAAGGCGACGTGTTGTGTTCCACGCTCGCCTCTCAATTTAAATTACGGCCTAGAGAACACCATGTGGTTTTAGTCAGTAGGAGTCTGACAGACCCCTCAGCTTCCCCCAAGGGCTGAGGACATTCATGAGAATTTCCACATGATTCGATACACTGTTAACCCTGACAATGAGGAACAGACGAGGACGCCTGTCTCGCAGGATGGCCGTGTCGGGTTTAGTCAATAGTACGGACGTTAAAACAAATCGCAAGCACGCCATCTGGCGGCAAAGCAAGAACAACTACAAATTGGCGCGCTTTCTCTAACCACTTGCGTGGTGGGGATAGTAGAATATGGCAGTTGATTACTAAACGCCGTAGAGCTAACACGTCGTAGAATCAGTGTCGATCCGTAATATAAGTAAGCAAGAATGTAACTGAGTTGTGACTATTTAAATAAACCCAGTGTATCGAATAACTTCTGTGGTTTCATTTGCACGATTGTACCCAACGACCTGCCCACACAAGATGTCTTAACCTAAGGGAATACATCCTGACTTCCCGATGGTTTGCATCAATCGGCCAGCCTTGATGCGACAAGTATAATAATCAAGCTATAAATCTCCCACTGCTGGGCCACGGGCTTCCTCTCTGCGTTAGGGAGTACGCCTCTGGCGTGCAGGCTCAGTGCGAAGTTGGTAGATGTCACATGTTTTCGATTCTAAGTCTTCGATTTCCTCGTGATATTTATCTTCACCGTTTTTAGTGTAGTGTCTTTCTTATTATGTTTTTAGACGTTTTGTGTCTCAAAGACCTTTTGTAAATAAAACTTCTCGTCTCTTTCTAGGATATGTGGAGTTCGGAGAGTTCAGGACAGAGAGGCCTGGCGTCAAGAAGGTCGGCACCTTCGCCGGAGTCTTCTGTCCTGTCGTGCTGTCCATGTTCAGTGCGCTGGTCTTCATTCGGATGGGTAAGCAGATTTGAAGAGTTTATTACATTTTGAATAGTACCTACCTAATATGAAAAGTTTTAAAAAATGTGGCCAAGGGTCAAATCACATTAAGAAGACAGGATCGAAATGCAGCGATGCGTGACTCCATAGATGTACATTGCATATTTACCCCTATCTCCACAACGTAAAGTCGAATCTATAGCGACACGTCAATTTCTTTAGGATATGCGCGAATACATGCACATTCGATTGCGGGCGTGTTTTGTTTATCTTGATAGGAATATGTGCAATGACGTTGTGTAATAGGGATCAACATGCTATGTATATTTTTGGACTGACGCGTCGCGTCGCTTCGCTTCGACTCTCGGAATTGTCAAACACTTAGCAATTCTTCATCTTCTTCACAATTCGGGTTTAGAAGCAGATTGTCCACAGCAGATGCGGTTCAAAAGCTGACAGACCTCGTTGCACAAGAACTCGGCGATGGAAACCAGGTCCTGACTATCTTCCTAGACTTAGCAAAAGCTTTTGACACCGTATCAGTTCCTTTTCTTTTAAATAAACTGGAAACGTTAGGTATAAGAGGTACACAGCTGAAACTATTCGAAGATTATTTAAACGATAGATCGCAATGTGTTCGAATAGGAAATATAACTAGTAACGATGAAAAATCACTAGGATTTGGAGTTCCACAAGGCAGTATCCTTGGTCCATCATTGTTCCTCATTTACATTAATGATCTTTGTAATTTAAATGTAGGAAATTGCAAAATAATATCGTACGCTGATGACACTGCGCTTATTTTCACCGCAAAAACTAACTCCGAGCTGTATAATGTTGCACAGGCAGGTTTTTAACATCGTTCTAAACTGGCTTCGTTGTAATTTACTAACACTAAATGCAGATAAAACAAAATATATTCAGTTCAACATGCGCAATCTTAATAACAAAACTAATCCCCATTTATATGCACACCAATGTAACAATCAGTCAGCCACTTCTTGTACCTGCCCTATGATCCTGGAAACAAAGTGCCTCCAGTATCTTGGAGTTTTTGTTGATAACACGCTCTCGTTTAGGCAACATATTGACAGTTTGGTTACTAGAGTACGTAAACTGATGTTTGCTTTCAAACAACTGCGCTCCATTGCCGACACTAACTTAGTCAAACAAGTTTATTTTGCTCTATGTCAATCAATACTTCAATATTGTATAACCTCATGGGGCGGACCATCAAAAACTATCATTCTCTCTCTTGAAAGAGCACAAAGAGCTGTTCTAAAAGTAGCAAATTCTCTACCTTTCCTTTTCCCTACCCACCAGTTATTTAAATCCTGCAAAGTCTTGACTGTTCGGCAAATTTATTTACTGCACATAACACTAAAACAGCATGCAATGCTTAAATATAACCTAGATATAACTAACAAAAGGCGAAACGATATAGTATGCAGTTCAACCTCTACCTCTAAATTCGGTTTAAATATCATTTATTTCTCAAAAGATTAACATATAATCGCTTAACGAGAAACAAAGTTTGGATTTAATAACAATTGTAATGCTTAGAAAGTCCAGAGCACATGACGCACATTCGATTTTGTTTAAAACTTTGTAAATACATATTATAACAAAACAAATTATGATGAGTGGGTACATTGCAAAAACTATTCGAATACACTGTTGTTGCGACATCGAGTGCGCTGTTATCAGCAGCGCTGTTGTTAAGCACCATGCACACTATACAAAAATATGTGTTTCAATTTTTATTTACAATACAGTATTTTTACTGTGTTATTTTTTCATTTACTATTTTATTTATTTATCTTCGAGCTGTCGAAGATGTGTTTCTTTAATAATGATTTAAATTGTAAGTTAGTTTTAGCCTCTTTTATATTTTTTGGTAGGGAATTGTAAAGTTGTACTCCTTCATATACTTGTAAATTTCCATTTACATATAGATTCTTTACATTTTTAGGGCCCTTTTTATATAATAGATTAAATGGAATACTAAGTATATATAATTTAAATTATTTTAACTGTAAAAGCATTGTTTTAAACTATTTGCAAGGTTTGTCATATGACCAGACTGAAGACCTGCTTCTAGTATTAAAATAAAATTAGATTAAAACTACGTAAGCATGATTAAAAATAACACTACTATGTATATTTCCGCAGTGTCCTAGTTTTACTTAAAATTGTTAATTTATTGCAATACCTACATTATTAAATATAAATAAGCACTTTTACGCCTGAAGCACAGGTTCTACCTAGTTCAGGCAAATTATACATCAGCACTTTTTAGAACATAAGCAAATTATTGTAAATTTTGTACTTTAAGAAATAAATAAACGATTTTATTATTATTTTATTATTATTTAATTTTAAGTCTAACACTTTGAGAGCCTTTGCGCTCTTCATCAAACACTTCATGCGCACTCAATCCCAAAAATCAAGTGTCGGATTTCACAAAATGTTCTGAATTCTGGCAGATCTAATTTGCGCACTGCTTCCGATTCGAATCCGAATTTGTGTTGCGAGTTTTATCCGAATTCCAGTATATGTTCTGAATTCGGACAGGCAAAGTTCAGATCTATTGCGCAACCTCTCCTACAAGTAGTGCTAAGGCTACTCAGGACCGCCATTACTGGGTACAATTATTTGACTATGAGAGTAACATTGGACTCCTGATTGACTGGTGTCGACCACATTAGCAACACGGTGAAATATGTGAACGATCTGTGTCGGTCCTCCTTACTAAGGCTTTGGCCTTCGTGTGGTGGGGTCCTCAACCCTACACGCTCAGTCTACAATGAGCTGACTAGGATTCGGATCGGATGCAGTGTACAAACTCTTATGAGGGGTATAATGAAAGATTTCAGAGAGACTTAATGAAGCTCGTAATTTGAGTATTCGCCGGTAAGATATTCTGGACAAATACTCAGTAGGTCATTCAGAATGAATTGTAATTTGTAAACAACATCTATAATAAAAAGTTCGTGTTGTGTTTTGAACTCAAACCTTATCTAGTCCATGACTCAATACATGCGAGGTCAATCTGCTCAGATAATGATGTGTTAAGTGCAAATAGATATATGTAATCTATTAAATAACAGGCGCGTTGGTCTACTGATCTGAGTGCTATTGCTAAGCATGTGGTACTGGGTTTGATTTAGATACTAGCTGAGTACCTACAGTCAAATAGGCACGAAAACGATCATGTAAACACCCTAGTCCGGGTGTACTCGGTACTCGCCACCAATTCTCGTCCGTTCTCCGCGCGGTGTCGGCTTTTGACGCGAATCAAAGGTATTCGTATGTATTCAAGCGCGGTGTTTACATATTCGTCATTTTTTGATTGTTCAAGTTGACTCGTGAACTTTGTCACTAGCGGTCGTTTCAAGCGGTTTATTTTTTACCCGACTGCCGAAGGAGGGTAATGTGTTTATCAGTCTATGTATGTATGTATGTAAGTATGTATATATGTATGTATGTATGTATGTTTGTTCCTATATGGCGTTCTAGAGACCAAACGCGTTGGCCGATATTGATGATTCATACGTCAATCGATGCGTTTGAACCCTGCGAGTGTCATAGGCTACATTAAAATTGGACAATAGAAAAATGGCGGATTTTGGGTGCCATATTGTGGGGGCCCAAATTTTTTTTCTTCCTTACCCATCGTGTGGGGTATCAAAATAAAGGGTTTTAAGAGGTGATTTCAAAAATATATAACACTTATATGTTTAAATGTATCTAATACGAAAAAAAACTAACTAAAAAGTTATAAATAAAAAAACTTAATTCAAAAATCAAAAACCCGACTGCTTCAAAAGCGAACTAAAAAGTCGTAAACTAGGAAAAAATCATGCTGTGCAGGCGGAGGATACACCAGATTTTTGTCAGCCAGCCCGCGAATATGTATCCTCAGACTGCATAGCATGATTTTTTCCTTGTTTACGACTTTTTAGTTCGCTTTTGAAGCAGTCGGGTTTTTGATTTTTTTGCGATGTATTGGACGAACGAGAATACTTTAAAGTTTATAGAAGTTTACCAGGGACAACCCGTGATGTGGAATCCTAAATATTGGTTGCACAAAGATATAAAAGCCAATGATGTTTGATTCCATATAATAATATGTACCTACATGTTTCGGCTGCGGTAGAAGGTTGTCATCCACCATCTTCGACGCCGTCTTTTCTTCCTTGTTTCTTTTTAACCGACTCCAAGAATGGAGGAGGTTTACGTGATTTTACTTTAATTTGATGCGGAATAGTTGCCATTTGGCCCCATAAAAATTTAAAATAGTTTGGCCAAGTAGTTTTCATTTTATTATTATTCTTATTCGAGGAGCTCGTGGCTAAATAATAACAGCCGTACTGGTCGATCATCAAGGTTTAGCAACGCTAGACGAGGTCATGGATGGGTGACCATTTCAACATACCGGGTTTCCTCCGTGCCTCGGAAAGCACGTCAAGCCTTTGGTTCCGGCTGTCATTTGAAGATCTTTGACAGTCGTTACGAGTAGTCAGAAGCTTGAGATCTGACACCAATCTAGCCAAGGGGTACCGTGTTACCCAGTTATTGGATTGTGGAGGTCAGATAGGCAGTCGCTCCATGTAAAACACTCAGCTGAATCCGGTAAGACTGGAAGCCGACCCCAATGTAGTTGGGAAAAGGCTAGGCAGATTGATTGAGTGTTTTCTTTATAAGTCAGTTTTATTTTTGTAATAGTCGTTACATGTTACATGTTTTTTGTTGGTAGTAGGTTAATCCCCACCCGTACGCAAAATACGCGCTTGGTCGTGGAGTTGCGGAAACCAGCCCGTTTTAACCTAACCTAACCTAACCTACATGTTACAAAGACACAAAGCCGCAGCAGCCAGGAAAGTTATATGTTGGTCGTATTCCTGCGCAAATTATTCATTCGGCGAATTGTTCGCCGATAATCTAAATGAGGCCTTAAATTTATGTGTAGCAGGCTGCCTGGATTTGTGTTGGATTTATTTCAATAACCTCGCACCGTAGCGTATTCGGGTTTATTACGTACATCTCTAAACTAAACACTCGGGGAACACAGGCGTTTGCTACGTTATGTAATAATAATAAGTCTTATAAGTACCTAATATTGAAAACATTTTAAAGTTGTACATATCATCAGGGCAGTATTCCCCAAAGAGACTGGCAGAGGTGCACCTGCAGTAAGGCCTATATTTCGCCAGTTATGTTTAACCGGTTGGATGTTCGCGGTTCTTGACCAATAAACAAATAAAAAGCCATTGTATCTCGCGTGGTGCTGCGTTTCCGGCAGTCAAGAGGTTAAGCCCTAGGCAAAAGTCCAGACTCCGGTCTTCTGAGAAATGGCAGATAAAAATCCTAATAACACTTTACCCGACCCGGGCATCGAATCCAAGACGTCATGCATTGCTAAACTTAACCTGTAGATATTAAAGTTACTTTTCCAAAATCACAGAGATGATCTTCTATTTCATCTCAAACATTTTATAGTTGTACTACAAACTAAAGTTTACTTGAAGGCATTAAAGTCACTTTTTCTTAAATCACATAAATGTAATTTTATTTCAGGTTACCTGGTCGGGAACGCGGGTCTGCTGGTGACCCTGGGTCAGTTCGGGCTGGCGTACCTCATCGTGATCTTCACCGTCACCTCCATCTGTGCCATCTCTACGAACGGCGCTGTTGAGGGCGGAGGAGTCTATTGTATCCTCTTTTATATTACGTACTTAAGTAGTGGTGGCCCAGTGGTAACGGTCTTGACTTACGTTTCGTAGGACGTGAGTTCGAACACAGGCAGGCACTTTACATTGTTTCCATTTGTGAGCTCATACAACTAAAAGAAATATATACAAAAAAAATACCTGTCCCATCGAGTAGAGTATCGGTTGTTTAGAACTCGCTGTGTAGATATACACCGTGAAATTTAAGTGGTTGTTTTCCCGCGGCAGAACGACTTGCCTTAAGGAGTACTTTCGAAGCATAGAGTTAAAGTAAAAAAAATACGATGTTTTTGTTTTAAAATAATTTAAAAAATATTCATCAACTCGAAAAAGTGAGTTACAATAGTAACTTGTAGGTACTAGGTACTACTCGCGTCACCACCGGCAAAGAAAAGCGATGCACAAGATAATGTTCAAACCAAAATAAACTCTCGCACGTAGTGATACGTCATAAAATAGTTTGCACGGAACAATACAAAAAAGAATCCACCGCTAAGCCGACAAAGCAAATACCGATTTATTAAATGTTTAAAGTAAAATAAGCTCTCGCGTGTAGTAATACGGCATAAACTAGCCCGCGCGCAACATTATCAAACGGAGCCGCCTTCGAACCTAATCCTTTTGACAGTGATCCTGACCTACTTAGCACCCGGGTCAACGCCCCGCTGTCGTTCGGCCGTAGATATCGGGAGGTATTACTATTGGTTCGTGATCGCTTTCGAGTTAAGTTTTTCACAATGTTAAATATGCCAGTTTTTGTTTCTAATATTTTACATAACTACGAAACGATTGTATTACATAGAAAAAACCATTTCGCTGCGGGAAAACAACCATTTAAATTTCACGGTGTATACTGTACTTTTTGTTTTTAAAAAATTGGGCAACAAAGGAATGAGAAGCCACCAAAGTATATTTTTTTTTGCATAATTTTAATCAGAAGAAATGTTTTACTTCCGTTTATTATTACGTATATTTTACTAACAAATACCAATATATTGATAAATCAGTATTATTTTTAAATTGCTTAATTTTTTCTATTACAACCAAACTATTTTTGCGGTTTGGTACGGAACCCTAAATGTGCGAAGTCCGGCACGCACTTGGCCGGTTTTTTGTATCCAAATTTACATACGAGAACGTTCACGTTTACACGATCACTCGCACTAAGGCCACAGTGTCTCAGTAGTGGGAACGTCAAAAGGCTGATGTAAAAGTAATGTATAAGGGTTCATAAAAAAATACTGTCCCGACTGCAAGGGCAAGTAAAAAGTACCAGAAAAGATATTTTACAAGCAATCAGATGTTTTGATTTATTGGTATTTAGAGACATGCAACTAAAAGAGTTATGAATATAATTGTGGATGGATGGAGAGGAAGAGGAAGCCCAAAGAAAAAATGGATGGACTGTGTGAGGAGTGATATGAGAGAGAAGGGGTCAGTGATAGCGTGACGGGTGACAGGACGGCATGGAAGAAGAAAACGTGTTGCGCCGACCACAAGTAACATGGGATAAGGGCAGCAAGATGATGTTGAGAGCCAGTCCGGTAAATAATGTTAATAACAGTAACGCTGGTACGAGGCTGCGCGGGAAAAGAATTCCTAGAAGGACTTGGAGGAGGCCTTTGCTAAAAAAGTGAAAATGATTGCTTGTAATAGGTAACCTCTGGAGGTACTTATCCAACTACCTACTTAAATACTTTCAATGAACTACAGTACCCCTCAGTTTCATTGCAAATGACTCTAAAATCGCGAAAAACATTCGCATTACTCAACAAACAAAATGTTGATGAACAAAATGTTCTTCATCAATCAGTGGATTTTTCGCGATTTCGGGGATGTTTCTATAATGTTTACGCTTGCTTATAATTATGAGGCCATTTTGTATGAATCCTTAACTCAAGCTCAGTTATGATAAGCAGAACCCTAGGTCCTGAGTTCGGCGGTGCTGTGGGCACTCTGTTCTTCTTCGCTAACGTAGTGTCCAGCGCACTCTGCATATCGGCCTGTACTGAAGCCCTGGTAGAAAATTTTGGACAAAATGGTAAGTTTCACTTAATTTTGTTAATGTTCTTTCTTAAGATTTTTTTACACTTTACTTATTTTTAATTCGTGATGAGTTGCCAGCGTCTGTGTTCCCCACCACCTATTACCTTTCGGCCTTCAAAGTATAAGTGATGTTTTCTGAATTCTGTTGTAGTTACTGGTAAATGCCTGGTTTTATGACTTTTGACCCGTAACAACTGTCGACTGTAATCTATGAGAGCCTGGACCAACGCCTAAAATCGCTTTCCGTAACGGAAGGTTTCGGTATCATCATCTTCCTGCCCTTATCCTGTGTTACTTGGGGTCGGCGCGAAACGTTTTCTTCTTCCAAACCGTCCTGGTCCCTGACACTCTTATCACTGACTCCCTTTTCTTTCATGTCATTCCTCACACAGTCCATCCATCTTTTCTTTGGCATTACCCTCCGTCTCCATCCATCGACATATATATATATATTCGTATCTGTCTTAGGAACATGCGTGTATCCCTCATCATCACATGACCATACGAGGACATACGGTCTCCTTTCAACTTTTCTGTCACTTTCAACTTTCAGCCAGCTGAAAACTGTTCCAAAAATATCCTTACCAATACTTACTTACCTCTCTTCTTTTTTCCAGGTTACCTGGTGGGTTCCAACCCTGGCATCCCAGACGGCTGGTGGTACCGTTTCCTGTACCGCTCGATGCTAAACGCCGTCGGTCTGGGGGTCTCCTTAGCCGGGGCCTCACTCTTCGCGCGCACCAGCCTGGCTATCTGGATCAGCATGGTCGTCTGTCTGGGCAGTGCCTTCCTTAGCTTCTTTGTGACGATTCCTGGTATTGTAAGTTACTTTAGACCTTTTTTTTGGAAATTAGGCTGATGAACGTCGGGGTAGACGTGTACATGAGTGGACACCACGAATGGGTAAACGTAACGTGGGACGCCCTCAGGTTTGGGTGGAGCGACGATCTTCGCAGTGTTGCTAGTAGCAGCCACACTGCGAAGTCGTGCGATTGAGAGACCTATTACCCAGCTGTGGACTGACATAGGCTGATAATGATAATAATTTAGGACAAGCCCGCCAAACTTTTCCTAAACACTGTAACTCCTGGAAGTGGTGATTAATTATTTCAAAATAACAAAAGAAATCAAAATGAGTGTATTGAATTAAATAAAACTATGTTAATATAATTTATTTACAATTTTGGTCAACAATATAGTGCATTTTGTTAGTTAAATACCTTACATCTAGTATTAGTAATATAGGACAAGATAATTATACAAACAAAAAGTAATCTGAAACAGGGTTATTTATTCGTTAAGGTTTACCAACAGCTTCTGTATACAGCATTGCTTAGGTATATATAATAAAAATAGCCTTAGAATAACAGTTGCCAATTACAGGTTAACCAGCAAATATAAAATTGATGAAAATATAATTTATATTAAAACGGTAGTTAAATTACATAAAATTAAATTTAAAACAAAAGATAACACATGTCATCAAAGGTACACCCCATGCACAGATTCCACTTTTAAGATATTGCCTGGAAATGTCCATTGAATATTTTCACAATGTCTACGTAAAAGTGGTGACGCTAAACCAACAACCAGTGGTTGTACACTGATTTTAGATTATCCGGTAAACGAGGAATCAGTAACACGTACCACTTGCCAACCAAAAAGTTCGTAACTGCTTCCGACTTCGCATTCCAACCCATTGTAATGTATAGGAAGTTTGTTAAAATTGCGTTGAGAAGCACAAAGTTTTTGAAATTACGGAACTTTTTTAAGTTACACCATGATCTCACTCCGTATATCAACGAGGCTAGTTTCAGCACCAACAAAACTAGTAACTGTAAAATGTACTCGTCCACGCAGTGTTTATTCCGTATTAACACTGAATAAGGGTCATCACTTTTCGTAGAACAGTATCCTCTGGTATTATAGTCAGACATGGTAAACGTCACTTCACAGTTAAAATGGCTTTTTAAAATGAATCAGCTCACGTAAAAAACAGGCAAAACAAGCTTCACCTTTGAAACAGACGATGCGATTGAAGCTATTAACAAAACGAATACAGGATATAATTAGGTAGGTATTATTATTGCTAAACATTCAAATTCAGTGATATTTAAAAAAAGATCCTGTTTGTCCGGTCTTACATACCAAGGTGATTCTGGTGTCTCTGCCTTTCTAATAAAACTAGATAAAGACGGACACAGTATGAATATTCTAGATGGACTAGACATCACATAAAAACAGATGAGCGGTCGATTAATAAACTACGTTAAAGGTCAAGGCGTCAACCAGTTTGACAACTCAAACTTGTTACTTGTGGTCCAAGAAGGTAGGTCCACACGTTAAATTTAATGTACACCTATTAATTTAATGTAATGTAATAGTGATCAAGTTTGATACCTCACTCGATATGACGACCAGCTCTTAGCCTATTTACTCATTAATTATGTAGTCATTATTATTTAACAGTAATCTGTAAATCATACATTATTACTAAGAAGATCAGCACTCAGAATTTAAGAAATGTGAGTTATGTTTTTGCTAAGTCTTAGCACCTTACTGCTTACTTGGGTCGATGCCCAATATGCAGGTACAAATCTGTATATTGCCAAGTTAGCAAGTGTGCGTACGATCTAAATACATACTAATAATACTCTATGCGACACATTTTGTTCAGTTAGAAGAAATAAACTTATGGAGGCTCTGGGATCTTGCTCTATATAGGATTGCCGAGCGATATCGAAATGTTACGTGATTATCATTTTGGCATTTCTACAAATGCCATCGCTGATAGAATTATACTTTTTCTAGGGACTTTGGTGTGCTACTGACGCGCGTTTATGTATGACGAGTTGACGACAAATAATAAAGTATGTATGCGGATCGTAGCAGGTAGCGTTTTGTAGATTCGATTCGAAAAGTTTACGTG
This sequence comes from Orthosia gothica, assembly GCA_949775005.1. Classification (NCBI taxonomy): domain Eukaryota; kingdom Metazoa; phylum Arthropoda; class Insecta; order Lepidoptera; family Noctuidae; genus Orthosia; species Orthosia gothica. The sequence goes on from CATKRY010000240.1 coordinate 28,739, forward strand.
TGACACAGGACTTAGACATAACTGGGGACTAACTGGGGAGTTGTACGCTGCCCAAACCTTCCGGGAATGCAGGCCTGACTGATGTTATGAGTGTGTTAATAAATTAATTATTATTCATTTATTTATTTATATACATAAAGCAAAACACTTAAAAGAGAAAAAAATACAGAAAGAAGTGCACAAAACATACCGCTTATTTCAAATCTTCCAGCAGACCTGCAACAGGATAAATAGATGATAGACGAAGACACAGTGTTTAGAAAGAAATAAGGAAACTTAAAATAGATTATTATAACTTAAATAAATAAATATAAATTACACATATACCTTAACAATATAAATTATACAGAAGATAATAATACATAGGTAAATATAATATGTGAAATTAAAAGATGTTTTAGAGGTAATGTTTCTTGAATAACAATACATTATCATTATTATTAATTTTCTCTCATTTTCAGATAGAAAAGCCAGACACAAACCACATCGTGAACACTACAGGGTTCCCCTACACTGGTCTGAACTCCACGACGCTGTATAACAACCTGTACCCTCAGTATGGGCGGGACTATACCACTGCGGATGGTCAGATGGTCGACTTTGCTTCAGTCTTCGGGGTTCTGTTTACGGGCGTCACGGGGGTCATGGCTGGAGCTAATATGAGTGGTAAGTGTGGTATTTAATATGATTCAGAATAAACAGGTACGCAGTACTCATAACAGGCGTGCGTGTATTAAAACTCATCGAATCGGCGAAAGACAATAGATATTTCTATTGCGTCTGCTAATAATAACACTCAAGGGGCAGCAGCAGGTGGCATTTTGTAGTTTCTGCCTACCCCTATAGATAAGGGGTGAGTCAATGTATGTATTTGATAAAAGTCTAGGATAAAATGCAACTAAAATTGCTAGGCAGGGTTGGCAGACTAGGCAGGGTAGGCAAGGCCGGATAGGCTAGGCAGAGTAGGCAACTAGGCAGGATAGGGTAGGCACGGTAGGCTAGGCAGAGTAGGCAGGATAGGCTAGGTAGTGGTAGGTAGATAGGTAGCCAGTTGACGGGAGCGAAGCCGCGGGGGTTAGCTAGTTTAGATATAAATTTACCACAGAGGTTTAATGTCTCCCATTAAGTTTAATATAAAATGTATGCAGTAGATCAAAAAGATACTGGCTGTAAATAAAAATCGGCTGTATAAAAACAATGTGGAAAAAAAAAATTGCCCCGCATTTTGTACCATTGTAAAACTTTGATAGGTAGGTACTTCATATTTAGCAAGAAAATTATAAAAAATGGACAAAAGTTGAGAGGTAGATTGGTAGTGGAAAGAAAATTAGATTACTCACCTCCCTAAAGTGAATAATTAATGCACTCATGTTAATGTAGTGCCCTCGCATGCGCTGCGGCACCAACATAATACTCATGCATAAAGTAAAGTAAAGTAAACGTTTATTTGCATAGATTGTAGGTACAGTAAATAAGATGTGACAACAATAACTCACTTTGCGCTCGATGCAACAATCTACTCTTTATTCCTTTTCGTTGTCCAGGTGAACTAAAGAACCCGTCCCGCAGCATTCCCTTCGGCACCCTGGCAGCCCTGCTGTTCACGTGCGTGTCGTACTTGGCGCTGAGTGTGCTGACGGCGGCCTCGTGTGCGCGCGAGCTGCTCGTCAACAACTACGTGTACCTGCTGCCCATCAATGTGTGGCCGCCTTTTATTGCCGTCGGTAAGGAATTATATATTTGTTGACTATTTTTTAGTGGCCCATGAAGGCCTCCCATAGTGGCACACGATGACCTGCAGTATTTATTTAATACTTCATGCACACAAACGCGTACAGAGGAGGTCTTAATGCCTTAGGCATTTTCTACTAATCGACCTTTGGGTGATGCAGATGAAAATAGTGGTAGCTGCCGTATGGTTAGCTAAACGAATCAGGTTTATTTAAATATACATATAAACTGCTTTCCCTAGAAGCACATGATGGCCTCCTTTTAGGAGCTCATGATCTTCTGCAGTGACATATGACGCCCATGACAGCGTCTCAAAGTGGCTAATGATGGTTTTGCCATATTGGCCCATGGTGGAACCTCGTGTGACCTATGTTATCCCGTTGAGAACAAAAGACGTTGGCTAAGTAAATAGTTCCGATAACACCCTTTGTGAATTGTTAGATAATAATAATTAACCTTATTTATTTTAATTACAGGCATGCTGATGGCTACGTTCTCTGCTGGGTTATCGAATTTAATTGGTGCTTCAAGAGTACTGGAAGCGTTAGCGAAGGATAATATTTATGGTAAGTATCACTGATTGCATGCACATAGGATATATTCGAACGTTAAAATCGTTGTCCTTAGAAATCCATATAATTAAAATTTTTTTTAGCTTATCATTAAATTCCTTAAAATACTGCCTAAAATACTTGACTTGATGCAATTACTAACACAGTGTTTATGCTCATTTCCATTCGTTTCGCTTTCAAGCAAAAAATAAATGTAGCAGTTAAGTGTGCTAGCTTAGGTCTAAACGGCCACTATGGCTTGAGAGACGGTTCTTATATTTTTATCATTAAAACTAGCTGTTGCCCGCGACTTCGTCTGCGAAGCATTAGTAATTCGAATAGCTTATTTTTTATATCGCGGCGTAATATTGTAGGTTTTCCATTCAAACTTCTACCCCTTTTTCCACCACCTTAAGTATGATTTCCGGGATAAAAACTATCCTATGTCCTGCCCAGGGTCTCAAAATATCTTCGAACCAAATTACATCTAAATCGGTTCGGCGGTTTAAGCGTGAAAAGGTAGACAGAGAGACAGTCAGAGTTACTTTCACATTTATTATATTAACTCCGCCCGCGACTTCGTTCGTGTGATGGCAACCAAAAATAAGCTGTTTTTAAACCAAATAAAAATGTGGTTTCGTAAAGTTCTACGGTTTATAGGTTTGGGACGATTCGTTATTTGACTTAAAGAATAATACATTTAAGGTTACCGCTACAAAGTAAAATCCGCCCCTTAAAACTTAATATACACTTTTTCTCTTTTTAGGGTTCCGTAGCCAAATGGCAAAATACGGAACCCTTATAGATTCGTCATGTCTGTCTGTCTGTCTGTCTGTCCGTCCGTATGTCACAGCCACTTTTTTCCGAAACTATAAGAACTATGCTGTTGAAACTTGGTAAGTAGATGTATTCTGTGAACCGCATTAAGATTTTTACTCAAAAATAGAAAAAAAACAATAAATTTTGGGGTATACTTCAAACTGAAACTATTTTTTTTTTTCGTCTAACCCATACGTGTGGGGTATCTATGGATAGGTCTTCAAAAATTATATTGAGGTTTCTAATATATTTTTTTTCTAAACTAAATACTTTGCGCGAGAGACACTTCCAAAGTGGCAAAATGTGTGTCCTCCCCCCCTGTAACTTCTAAAACAAGAGAATGATAAAACTAAAAAAAATATATGATGTACATTACCATGTAAACTACCACCGAAAATTGGTTTGAACGAGATCTAGAAAGTAGTTTTTTTTTAATACGTCATAAATTGTAAACCGCAATTTACCAAGTACGGAACCCTTCGTGCGCGAGTCCGACTCGCACTTGGCCGGTTTTTTATTTTTTGTTTATGTTAGTTAGATTGCTCAGTAAGATGCCTCAAAAAAACTAACATCACAAGGTGGCGCTTGGGGAAGGCCTATGTCTAGCAGTGGGCGTTTTTTGGCTGAAATAATGATCCCTACATCAAAAACGAAAGCTTGTCCAGTATGATTCTTAACAAACTTTAACACCCACTTAATCTTATTTTGGAGAGTAGTTTCGAAAAAATATAATGACAACCTTTTATTGTTTACTTAGGTTGGTATTTATGTCAACTATCAAGTATACCCAAGACATAAAATTCTTTAACAAAACTTTGTCACCTGTTAAATCGTATTTTGGAGGAAGTTTCGAAAATCTAATAATATCAACCTTAATTGTTTGTTTAGGTTGGTATTTATGTCAAGTATCAAGTTTCTTAAAACAACTTTTATTGCTTAATTAGTTTGGTATTTATGCCAACTTTCAAGTTTATTAACCCAAGTAATAAGATTATTCAAAAAAACTTTAACACCCCTAAAAAAATTTGTGGGTGTAGTTCCGAAATACTAATAATAACAACCTTTATTATTTATTTAAGTTAGTATTGGTGCAATGTTTCAAGTTTAATAACCCTTGAAATCAAATTCTTCGATACAAAATTCAACACCCCCTAAATCGACTTGTGGGGGTAGTTTAAATTCGGGTGGACCAAAAATCACTTTAGTATGAAAACGAATACTGCGTAAATTACGCGACACAACACAAAAATCTAATACAGCGTAAATTACGCGTCACTAAAACGTCACTCACAACCTGAGACAAACGGTCCAGTTTGGTAGTTCCAAATCGATGTAGAGGTCCCCGTCTTAGTGCCACTTGATTCTTCAAAGAAACTTTGACAGCCCTAAATCGTCTTCTGTCGGTAATTCCGAAAGACTAATGATGCCAACCTTTATTATTTTGCCAAAGGAATAAGATTTTTCATACAAATAAATGTCTCCCTTTTAACCCACTAAAAAGTTGAATTTCCAAAAATCGCTCCTAAGTGCTCCCCTACATCATAAAAAAAAGCTAAGTGCAGTAAAAGTAATAAAAAATCTTAACGACCCCGAAATCGTATTTTAATTGTAGTTCCGAAAAACTAATAATGAAAACCTTTATTGTTTATTTAGGTTGGTAATTATGTCAAGTTTCATGTTTACTGACCCAAGAAATCAGATTCTTAAAAAAAATAACATCCCCAAAATCATTTTTTGGGGTTAGTTTCGAAAAACTAGCAATTTATTTATTTATTTGGAAACTCAACAGCTTATTACTAATTTACATGAATAGATGTTCACCTCACTGTCAATGAACAGCCCAGTGCTGTTGTATCAATGTTACTAGCATCTAAATGTAAACACACACACACTGCACAGTGACAGCGAGATGATGACAATTATCTCTTAAGCCAATAACAGAGTTTCACGGCATGAATAAAGCTAGGTTAGGTTATGTTAATTAGCTACACACAAGTGCAGCTATTAGTGATTGTACGGTGCACGTACATGGGTTTTAAAATTGTTAAGTAAGTAAGGAGTTGTGCAATAAGTAGGCTCGCACCTTTGCACTTACACGTGCGACCTACATTAGATTTCATGACAATCATGCAGCAGCAGCAAGCAGAGCATTGATGATGCATTTGTATCAATACTTAATTTAGTGTTCTAATAGACGCGGTTTGGGTCGGACAACTTGCATTTTTATTTCTTGATTCCAGCCCGTTGGCACTCATTGACATTTTACATTACACTGACATTTGCATTGCATTTACAGTAATTAATGTTAAGGTGTATTTGCATTTGCACCCTACAGTGATCATGTGGAAATGAAGACTCATTGATCACATAAAATCAGAGTTAGTAGTATGTAAAGTAAACATGCAAATATGGCTATATTAATTAGACAAGGGGAATACAAACAAAAAAACAAAATATTAGCGAAATCTAACATCATGAATGCATCTAAATATATCACACATAATCCTTAATCCTAAGAGTTATGAGAGTTAAGAGTTATGGCACAATCAGTTTACTAAACAATATCTGCTTGACTTGTCTCCGATATGACTGTTTGGATAAATTAAATATATCGACATTTTCAAAACTCTCAGAGTAGATGCGCGGCAGTCGGGTCATAACAGCATTTCTACCATGAAAGCTTTATTGTTAATTTGGATTGGAATTTATGTCAAATTTCAAGTTTATTAACAGAAGTAATAAGATTCTTCAAAAAAACTTTAACACCCCTAAATCGTCTTTTGGGGGTAGTTTCAAAAAAATATTTGTAGCAAGTTTCAGGTGTATTGACCCAAGAAGTCAGATTTTTCAAAAACACTGTAATACCTCCTAAATCGTCTTTTGGGGGTATTTGCAAAAAACTAATAATGACAACCTTTTTTTGTTTTTTTAGGATGGTATTTATGTCAAGTTGGATGTGTATTCACCCAAGAAATCAGATTCTTTTCAAAAATTAAAATCCCCTAAATCAACTTTTGGGGGTAGTTTCGAAAAACTAACAATGAAAGCCTTTATTGTTTATTTAGATTGGTATTTATGTCAAATTTCAAGTTTATTAACTGAAGTAATAAGATTCTTCAAAAATACTTTAACAGGTTGACTGCCACATCGGTCACCGGTGACCCTCAAACAATACATTTTCTATTGTGTTTATTGTCTGGCAGCCAAACTGTTAACACCCCTAAATCGTCTTATGGGGGTAGTTTTAAAAAATAATAATAGCTACCTTTATTATTCATTTAGTTTAGTATTTGAGGCAAGTTTCAAGTTTATTGACCCCAGAAATCAGATTTTTCCATACAAACTACAACACCCCTTAAATCATCATTTGGGGGTAGTTTCGAAAAACTAATAATGTCAATCTTTATCAATCTTTATCAATTTTTACTTAGAATACTATTTGTGCTAAGTTTCAAGAATGTTGGTCGAAAGAATTAGATTTTTCATACAAACTTTCAACCCCCTTTTCACCCCCTTAGGGGTGAAATTTCCAAAAACCCTTTCTTAGTGCACACTTACGTCACTTTCAGCCAAATTTCATGCTTCTAGGCTTAGCAGTTTTGGCTGTACGTTGATTAATCAGTCAGTCAGTCAGTCACCTTTCGCTTTTATAGATATAGATAAGCTATTTATTCTACAATAGTCGTCCCCCGCGGCTTGTCTCCCGTCAACTGGCTACCTATCTACCTACCCTACTTATATACCTACCTACCCTACCTAGCTACCTATCTTCCCTACCTACATTCCCTAAATACCCTACCTACCCGAAAGTCGGTTAAAAATAACGCTGAGCTGGGCCATACCTCAAGGGTAACTTGATCAACTTTTAACTTAGCACTTCTGTCTCCCATTTGTACCCCCAGGTTTCCTCCTCAGCCCCATGGTGTCCCGCTCGGGCAACCCGGTGGTAGCTGTCCTCACATCCTGGCTGCTGGTACAAGTGGGCATCATGGCGGACTCGCTGAACGCCATCGCCCAGGTCAACTCCGTGCTCTTCATGACCAGTTACTTCGCCATCAATCTGGCGTGTCTGGGCCTGGATCTGGCTTCGGCACCTAATTTCAGGTAAGTTTATTTAGATTGTCTTGGTCGTACAAGTTCTGGCAGGGACTCGTGTATGGTAAACGTTTTTTTTTCTTTATTATCTACTAGCTGTGTCCGCGGCTTCGCTCCCGCCAACAACCACACTACTAACCTACCTGCACAGAATATTGTATTCTCTAGGGAGAAGAATATTGACTTTATACAAAAAAAACCGGCCAAGTGCGATTCGGACTCGCGCAAGGGTTCCGTACTTGGTAAATTGCGGTTTACGATTTATGACTTATTAAAAGAAAACTACTTACTAGATCTCGTTCAAACCAATTACCAAACAAAGGGACACACATTTTACCACTTTGGAAATGTCTCTCGCGCAAACTATTCAGTTTAGAAAAAAAAAATATTAGAAACCTCAATATCATTTTTGAAGACCTATCTATAGATACCCCACATGTATGGGTTTGATGGGAACCCCCAAAATTTATTGTTTTATTTTTATTTTTGTGTGAAAATCTTAATGCGGTTCAAAGAATACATCTACTTATTTATTTATTTTATTTATTTATTTTTATTTATTTAATAATTAATGTACACACACAATATAATACATAAAGACAACACATCAAGACAAAAGAGTACAAGGGCACTGCTTATTTCTTAAGAAATTTCTGCCAGCAGACCCGCGAAAAGGAAAAATTAAAAAGAAATGTAGACAATAGTGTGTGAGAACAGGAAAATAAGAAAAGTGAACGTCATAAACTAAGATATAAAAATTAGCGCACCTACACAAATAGTGTGATGGTGGACATATACAAATATAAATACATAACTGCAAAATATATAGATACTTATGTATAATATATATATATATACATACACATATATATAAATAAAGATCAGACTTGAGAGGATAGATAATGCTCTTTTAAACGTTTTTTGAAGAGTGAGATAGTGTTTAAATCTCTGATGCTAGGCGGAAGTGAGTTCCACAATCTTACAGCATGGACAGAGAAGGAATAGGAATAGTAACTGGTTTTATGTGGATGGGATTTAAGGAGAGATTTGAGATGTGATCTACATAGTGCATCTCTGGGGCGAGCGTAAGAGAATCGCTCACGCAGGTAGGAAGGATAAGAGGGGTTATGCAAGATGTTGAACAGGAGACATAAAATCCGAGTGTTCCTACGAAGACGGATTGGGAGCCACTTGAGTTCCTTGCGAAGATGAGAAACATGATCATACTTACGTAGACCAAAAACAAAGCGAATACACAAGTTTTGCAAGCGCTCAAGCTTATTTAATAGCTCCTCTGTGGCATCCAGGTAGCAGGCGTCGGCATAATCTATAATCGGCTGAATAAGTGTTTGCGCTAAGGATATTTTTGTCGTTAAGGGCAAGATACTCTGAAGGCATTTCAGCGAATGGAAAGAGAAATGTACCTTACGACTGACCTCGTTGACCTGAGCACGCCATGAAAGATTAGAGTCAATGATTACCCCCAAATCTTTTGCCGTTTCGGTATAGTCAATGCGAACACCGTCGAGGTATAAAGGCATCAGGGAAGTGACGTCAGCCGCATTGCGAACAAATTTGCTGCCTATGACCATGGCCTGAGATTTGCTAGGGTTTATTTGCAAACCAAATGACTTAGCCCATATGCTGATATTTGCCAGGTCCTGGTTCATTGCTGCAATAGCCGCACCAGCGTCATTTATAGAGAAATGCCGATATAGCTGCAAGTCATCTGCGTAAAGATGGAAACTAGAAGAGATTACTCTGGTAACAAAGTTAATGAAGATTGAGAAAAGCAGAGGTGATAGTACGCTACCCTGAGGAACACCCTCAGTGAGGCTACACCAATCAGAGAATGACTCATCAAGGCGAACACACTGAGAGCGTCCCCGAAGATAAGAGTTGAACCAAGCTAAAGCGGAAGAAGAGAAATTGATAGATTTAAGAATACCTAGTAAAATGTCGAAATCCACTGAGTTGAAGGCGCTACTAAAGTCAAGCAGTACAAGCACCGTAAGGGACTTACTCTCCATAGCCCAGCGGATATCGTCAGTTACTTTTAACAGTGCAGAGACAGTGCTGTGACCCGCGCGAAAACCGGATTGAAAGGGAGAAATGATCGAGTTAGACGCCAAGAAAAAGGATAACTGTCTATGAACTAAGTGTTCACAAACTTTAGATAGAAACGGAAGTATAGAGATAGGTCTAAAGTGAGTTAATAGAGATGGATTATTAGTTTTAGGTAAAGGTATGATGTGAGCCTGCTTCCAAACCGACGGAAAAGAGCAAGAGGTGAATGAATGGTTAAAGATGTGAGTTAGGACAGGGAGCAATGAGGGAAGTATAAGAGTAATCATTCTGGAACACAACATATCATCACCGACTGCTGAAGAAGTTATTGCAAGTATAGATTTCTTAATGTCCTCCTCAGTAACATCGCTAAGGCTAAAGGTTGAATATTGTGGCAACGGCATACTAGAAAGACTATCTAAAGTAGCGGCTTTGACGCGCGGATCAAGAGAAAAAGGAAGAAGAGAGAAATGTTTGTTGAGATCATTGAGGTTCAAATCCTTGCACTGGTTAGTAGGTGATTTGCCTATGCCTACAGATTTAAGAAATTTCCATATATCGGACGAACTGCGGTTAATGAGTTGTTCATGGAAGTAGCGCCTCTTTGCATCCTGACACAGATGATTGCAACGGTTACGTAGACATTTGTAGTAAGCGAGATTTAAGTCTGAAGGTCGGCGCTTATATCTGCTCTTAGCTTTGTCCCTACGGGCCATATGCTCTTTAATATGTGGTGTAATCCATGGGGCAGGATTATGTCGCACTTTGACTCGTCGAATAGGGGCATGCTGGTCATACAAGTTGAGTATGGTTGAGTTAAGGCATTTCACCTTACCATCGATGTCATCGTTCTCGAGCAGAGGAGACCAATCGATATCGCCGGCATCACGCTGCAATGCCTCCAAGTCAATGCCCTTGTAATTACGTAGATGTAAAAGCTGGGGTTTACGCTTGGGAACACGGATACGATATGAAAGATAAATAAGATCGTGGTAAGAGAAAGTAGCAGTAAGCTGGCCATGGGTAGAAACATTAGTAGGAGAGGAAAACGATCATTAGATCAAGTAAAGAAGGCGTACAATTAGGAAAATAGTGAGTTGCAGAGAGGGGCAAGACTTGAAGATTGAACGAAGACAAGAGTGAAAGGAGTTTAAGGGAGCGAGAGTCATTTTTAATCAAGCAAGTATTAAAATCACCCATCAAAATGATGTGCTCATACATGGGGCATAGATCGCTGAGAGTGGTGTCAAGAGAATTGAAGTAGTCAATATGAAGATTAGGACTGTAGAACACTGCAAGCAAGACTTTCGTGTGATGAATACATATTTCGACAAACAAGTATTCAGCCGACTCAGAATAAAGGGAAGGAGATGAACTAACCACCCTGAAGGGCAAATCAGCACGTAGGTACATAGCTACACCTCCTCCACCCTTGCCAGTCCTGTCGTTGCGTATTAAGACGAAGCCGGGGAGTGAATAGTGAGTCGAGTGGAGAGAAGGCTTCAGGAAAGATTCCGATATCAATACTGCATCCAGGTTGGCACTGCTAAAGGATGCCAGAAGTTCAGAATAGTGACCAGGAACACTCTGGGCGTTTATGTGCACAATATGCAGATTTTTAGGATCATTAGAGAAAACAGAATATAATTTATCATGTAAAGTGAGTGGCAAGGTAGTGTCACTGTCCGCACTAGCAAAACTATCAGAAGAAGAGCATGAGAAGAAGCTGTCATTAAAATCATTCATAATGTATAAAATAAATATATACCCAAATAATAATACAATTATATAAATAATATAAGTAAAATCTATAATAGTACTAAATATAAAGTTTTCTTGCAATTAGAAAACCACCCCAACTCGCTAGTATATTGGCAGAAATTTTACAAATTTAACTATAAAATAAACACCAAAATAAATCCAAACAACAACCAAAAGAATGAAAAATGTATACAGTGAGAAACGTAAACAAACGAGTTCAATCGACTTACGCGTCGCATTTTATGCAGAAACAAAACGCAATACGACCAACTGACAGATGCTATCTGACAGATCAACAGATGCCTACTGTCAATCAATATCATGATGACATTCTGTCAAGTCAAAGCAAAGTAAATAATAAAAACATAACACCGGCGGTTAATAAATTAAAATTAAAAGTTTTAAGGTGAGACAGCTAAAAACTACTTTATGAACTACCGGCGGCCTAGGAATAGAAATATTGAGTCGCTCGTGCTATACGGCTAAATTAGGGAGTGACGAGAATGGACTGACAATAAAAACAAAATTGAATAAAGTTACTTGCGCAGACGCGACTTCCTCAAATTCTTAGCGGTCGCAGCCGATGTAGCAACCACAGCAGATCCAGGTCCCACAGTTTGCGCAGAGCCTCCAGAGTCAACCAAGCAGGACGGAAATTTGACCATCAGATCTTGAAGTTCGCCTGCCGTATCGATCCTTCTTCGGGATTTGTCTGGGCAAATAAGGACAATCTTTCCCTCCGTGGACCAGCAATTAAGCAAGCCAAAGTGCTTGCGAGCCGTCACAAACAAACGGTGCCTCGCTTGCGTTAAAAACTCGGAGATGGTTATCCCGGTGCCCTTGAGTGCTTTCTTGCTATCCCACACTAGCTGACGGCTCTCCATATTAAAAAAACGTACCAGTATGGGACGGGCCTTCTGCTTTGAGGATCCGAGTCTATGACAGACATGGATAACATTCTTATCCTTAACCAACTCTGTCAGTTTTAATTGATTGGACAAGATGCTATGGACCACTTCACTCAACTTTTCACTGTCCCTCTCCGGAACACCATGGAATAACAGGACCTTCCTTCTCATCGCAGTCTCATGCCGGTCAAACCCAACAGCAAGCAGCTCAATTTGAGATTTTAATTTAGATAGTGCTTGATACACAAACTGCTTGAAGTCTGAGAACTCACTTGCAATTGTTGAAATGTCAGGTGAAGCCGATGGAGTACCAGAGATAGCCTTCTGCAATTTTGCTTCATAATCCTGCATTCTTGATCCAAACAACTTCTCAAGGTCCTCGAGGCTGGTAGTAAGTTTTGAGTCCATATTGTGACTGGATATTACTTTAAATATTCAATTTGTATCTCAGTGCTACAAACTTGATAGCAATAGATAGCGGGTGTAGGGTGGCTTAAAATGAAATTGATTTGTTTATTTCATTAAATAATAGTATTATATAATTTAAAACTTAATGTAACTAAGAGCACAAAAAATATATATGTTGATGCTTTGTCTACCCACATAAGAAAAAAAAACTTACCAAGTTTCAACAGCAAAGTTGTTTCGGGAAAAAGTGGATGTGACATACAGACGGACAGACAGACAAACATGACGAATCTATAAGGGTTCTGTTTTTTGCCATTTGGCTACGGAACCCTAAAAAGTAAAGACAGTTTTGCTGCGTGCCATCTAGTAGCACTCCAGAATACCACACCCAAACGAAAACATAAAAAATACACCTATCGAACCGAAACGAAAACATAAATATAGCTGGGACTCGAAACTGGAACCTTGTCAAGTCACTTGTGAAAGTCACCACGTTTATCATTAGGCTATCCAGATGGGCAGTAGCGACGGCAAATTTACGAACCACATTGCACACACGTCATCGTCATCATTGGCATTAGTAGTATGATTAGATACCTAGAACCTGTCGGCAGTGCCACAGGACGTGGTCCGGAGTTTCGTCCGCAAGCCCACAATAGCATAAAACTATGTCGCATAGCAACATTTTATGAAGGCGGCTTCTAAAACTCCCATGTCTTGTATGCCTTTGATAACAGAATTAGTGCTGGACGTTGCGTACGGAGCAGCATACTACGCACTGCGTAATTCTCAACACTTCGCCACAATACGGCCGCAGCATATGTCAATATCGTCACATAAGTCCCTGAAAACAGGACTTTTTGCGCTCTGTACCATACGCCCCAGGAAGGAGCGAATATTTGTATTATAGTATTTTTCCACGTTTTCACAGTTTCATTGTACCAAAATGTGTTACAAAACAAATAAAAAAAACCGATCAAGTGCGAGTCGAACTCGTGCACCGAGGGTTCCCTGCCTACCCATTTTACCGCCATAACAAAATTGGCATAATTTTTATTGTTGGCTAAGTTATAAAGATATGGGCAAATTTAGATTTTCGTGCAAACTTATAAGTACCAAAATTTACCTTAATTTTAAATTTTAAATTTCAGAATTTTTCCTTTATTTGTGCTGTAACCTTTTTTCCAAATTTCGTGATTTTAAGTCAACGGGAAGTACCATATAGGTTTTAGACCCAAAACCTATAGGGTACTTCCGGTTGACCTAGAATGGTCAATTTTGGTTAAAAGTAATGTCTAAGATATAAATGTATTAGGACATCTTTCCTTGGATACATTAAGTGCAAAAACAAAATAAAATAGTAAAACTATGATATGCTACGATATAAGCAGGAATCACCCGCGATGATGAGGCGTTCCAGTATCTTTTATTAATATCGGGAGAAGGGTAACCGGTCTATACACCTTCGGATCCGTGAGTGGCCGATCATTGCCCTTTGGCAAGGCGACCAACCTACTTACTTTCCAGATGTCGGGGAATACCCTCTCACCAATGCACGCGGTACACCGCGTGCATTGGTACATAAGTAGCATTTCCGCCCCGCTAACTCTCCACACGTGCTTGATGATCCTGGCAGTAAGCACGTCCAGGCCCGGGGCTGTGTTTGGCAAATCCATGACGATGCGGTCGAGTGGGTCGGAATCCTGTCCCGTGAGGGAGCATGCTGCTGCTATTCTGACCTTCAGGTTGTAAATTGTGTCCTTACCGGGGTCATCATCTGGGCATAAGGTGGCGAGGAGGCCCGCTACGGTATCCTCTGCCGTCGTGGAATTATCCTCCAACAGACAGATACCGTGCATTACGCTCGCGGGGGCCCCACTGTGCCAGACGCGGCCCTGTACGCCAACCCCCCATCATCGTTTCCAGACTCCGCGATGCCGCGGCAATAGGCCAACTCTGCTTCTCTCATAGCGATCTTGTAGGTACTCCTAACCGCACGCAGGGTCTTGATCTTTTCCTCCTCCCTGATATTCTTAGATTCCTGAGCGAATTTTGCCAAGCTGACCGCGCCGATATTAATCCCGGCATTAGTCCCTCAGGGGTCGGTACTCTCAACAACATTATTCTTGCTGCATTTAAACGATCTGCTAAAAACCTTTGGGGGTAAGTGGAACAGGGTGTAAAGTCCCACAAACCTCCATAGAAAAGGGAGGATCCTCCGACCAGACGGTTGTTGTGTCTGGTCCGGGCAACTGCCCAACGGTTGTTGACGGACTGTTGTATGTGTTCTAATCGCGCCGAAAACTTTACTTGCGCGATGCAGGATTTGTGTGACGTCATGTCATTAGTTCGTAAGTGGCGGCGTTGGTGCCGCTACAAACCTTTGGGTATGCAAACGTCAGCACTGTTGCTGAGATGTACTTTTCCAGCGCACGGGCTACTGGGGCTCAGGTCCGTTCTCTCCGTGAGGCTATGGTGGAGCTCTTGAACCTGTCCATGAAGGCAGTCGCCGAATGAGGCGATTCTAATCTGGTCAGGTTCAATGCTGCTAAAACCCAGGCATGTCTCTTTTCCTCTAAAAAGATCCAATTTCAGTCGGCTCCATCTGCCGAGGTATAACCGTGTTGATAACGGACCATCTTGAGCTTTTTGGCTTAACGTTGATATTGACCCTCAATTTTGGACTATACATTGAAGCAAAGGCTCAGTTGGCTGCCAAAAAGTTGAGGTTCCTTGCAAAGGTGAGACGGTACTTCAAGCCAGAACAGCTGCTCAAGTAGGTACAGTTGGAGTGCTGTTCTCCTCTATGGGATATATCTGCCCAATATCAACTTGATGCACTTAAGTCGCTCGAAAAACGAAGAAGCTCATCGGCAATGGGGCACTGATCGAGTCAAAGATTGAGAGCCTTGAACATCGAAGCTGAGTTGCCAGCTTGTCAGTTTTATTTGAGATGGGTTCGCTCTTGACTCTAGTCTAGGTCAGAAGTGACAGAGACAGAGTCGACGGAGTGAGCTTACCCAGAAAAAGCCTGTTCACTCTAACTTTGAAGAGATTCGGGTTGTATGCGTTCGGAAACACAGACGCAGGTGCGCATTATGATGGATGTTTGAAAACGCTTGGTGCTAATTGGTGGTGTGCGTGCGAGTTATTGGTTACATTTCGGGGAGTGTACAATAGAATTTTATTATTTAATGCCGCCTAGCCCGTTCCTTCATCGGACTACACGACGTACGGCGATACGCCCTGCGGTCCAAGGTGGACATCCCATCCATATGGACTACACGTTTTGCAAACACTTTCATTGTGCGTACAGCTATGGGGCAGAATTCCCTGCCGGAGTCTTAGCTACAATATAACCTAGGAGTATTTAAATCACGTGTAAATAGGTCACTTCTAGGCAAGCGTGCTTCACCGTCGACCATATCATCGCTTACCATTAGGTAAGATAGTGGTCAAGCTATCAATAATAAAAAACCGGCCAAGTGCGAGTTAGACTCGCGCACGAAGGGTTCCGTACCATTATCGCAAAAAACGGCACAAAATCACGTTTTTTGTATGGGAGCCCCCATTAAATATTAATTCTATAATTTTTATATTTGTTGTTAAAGCGGCAACAGAAATACATCATCTGTGAAAATTTCAACTGTCTAGCTATTACGGTTCATGAGATACAGCCTGGTGACAGACAGACAGACAGACAGACGGACCGCGGAGTCTTAGTAATAGAGTCCCGTTTTTACCCTTTGGGTACGGAACCCTAAAAAGACACAAAGATTTATGTCATCGCATTTCGAATGATTTCGAGTTTCTTGACATAACCTCGATAGTTATTTGTTTTAGAAATGTATCTAAAACCATATGCAATCTCTCTTCTTCGTCGGAACATTCTTGGCAGAGTGGTCGTGGTCATCATGTTGCAGTCAGACTTTGCAATCTATCAATGTAGTTATGTCTCGAGCTAGTGTACAAGTTCGGGACATAGATGTCACTGTTTAGGGCAACGTGTATAATTTGATTTTGAGAAGAATGGATGAATTTTGTGAAGGATGAAAGTCAAGAAAGGGAGAACGGTTGCGCCGACACCAAATAACTTTGGGTCTGCGGCACGACAATGATAACGAGTTTACATAGGAATACTTACAGGGCGTGATGTCATACTTTTTATGTAATTTTTCAGACCGTCTTTCAAGCACTTTTCATGGGTAACATCTCTAGCAGGGCTGCTAGGCTGCGCAGCGCTCATGTTCGGGCTGCGCGCGCTGTACTCGCTGGGCGCGGCGCTGGCGTGCGGCTCGCTGGTGGTAGCGCTGCATCTGCTGTCGCCCGCCGCCGCCGACCCCAAGTGGGGCTCGCTTAGTCAGGCGCTCATATTCCACCAGGTGAGGAAAATGGTGACAGAACCATGAATCATGATCGATGGGCAAAGAAGTGTGCGTCTGTTATAAGTGTGCTTGCAAAGAAGTCGGCTTAGCAAGTAGAAGTGAGATTATCTAGAATCTAGATCATCTCACTTCTACTTGCTTCTATATAGATTCTAGATGCATGCCGCGATTAAAGTTTGAGGTGGCGCAGAAAAAAGAGTCAATTTGGGAAGTATGAGATTGGTAGAGGGGATTTACAGGCGAATAAAAGTGAGCTACTTAAATTTTACTTTATACTAGTCCGGTTTTGATACAGTTTGTGCGCCGCGTCATGTACATAATATATATGCTCTCTAAAAAGTTTAAAATGAAAAGCAAAATTTTAAATTAAAAAAACCCACAACTGTTAAAAATTAATTGAAAAAGGATAAAATAATTTAAAAACCCCTGACTTACAAAATAAAAGTAATGCGAGATAATAAACATAAAAAGATTTAATAAGTACAGTTGATCTCTCGCGGAGTCGGTTGTGTAGGTATGTAAACAAAAGAGTATCAGTTTCATAGCATTGCCCTACGTACCTGTTTGGTTCTCGATGATGTTGAAGTTGATGATGATACTTATTTTTATTTACGATGAAATTTAAAATAGTGATTGCAGCCCACGACGGATATTCCTGGGTTTTTTATTCTTTTCATAGGTAGTTGAATATGTTCTTGCCACATATACAATTATCGTGAACCAAACAGATAGGTACGTTGGAAAAATCTATGAAAACTGATACACTATTGTTTACATATATGACCGACTCCGCGAGAGATTAGAATTAATTATAATAATAATAATTAGAATTCATTATGGCTGATTTAGTTACATTGTTATTTTTTTTTAAGTTTTAGGAATAATTAAAAGATAACATCTTTTGAAACGTTTTTGTGTGCAATAAAGAATTATTTAAAACGCTAATTATGTTTTTTTTTAATAATATTTAAACAATTTCAAGAAGACACAGAGTCATAAACCGACATAATACCTATTTTTTTTATAGTTTATAGGCTCGCGTTTGACCACTATCCCGTCTGATGTTAAGCGATGATGAGGTCGACGATGAGTCACGCTTGCCTAGAAGTAACCTATTCACTCTTGACTTAAAGACCCCAGACTCCGGAAGGCAGTTCCACTCCTTAGCTAATTACTATCTTAATATGTCCAGGTCCGCAAGTACCTGCTCCTGCTGGACCCGCGGCGCGAGCACGTGAAGTTCTGGCGCCCGCAGATGTTGCTGCTCGTCGCGTCGCCGCGCCACGCTGCGCCGCTCATCGACTTTGTCAACGATCAGAAGAAGGTAAGCGCTAGTGCGCTAGTGCGCTAGTGCTACGACTGAACCACTGGCCAGACGTCCATGGGGACGAGGACGTACGATGCAGTATCTACTGCCCGCCGAAACTTGTTTACCTAGTCATTGATAGCCTTATTTGAAAAATCTAACCATATGATTAGATTAACAGATTCTAGATTCAAATACACCATAAAAAAATGAGACATAAACATAGTCACGCCTGTGTTCCCCGGAGGATTAGTCAGAGGTACATGTATAGTACACCGAAATGACGCCTCTCAATTTAAATTACGAATCTACTAATAATGGTTAAGAAAGCCAAAAAAAGGCCCAAAGTTGTTTACCTAATTAATAATACTATTGAAACCTAATTAAATATCTCTCACTGCCCTAACTTTGCACAATAGCTCACAAATCTTATAACATTTATAAAGTTCTGGAATTATACAAAAAATAAATTTTAATTAACTTCATCCATAATCTAATATTGTGACATGATTGTAAGGAGACTAACAAACTGTTTGTTCACAGGGTGGTCTATTCGTGGTGGGGCACGTGCGATTAGGTGAGTTGGACGGCTCGGGGGATCCTCTGGCGGCTGAACACAAGTACTGGCTCAAGTTGATTGATCATCTCAAGGTAAGACAAAACATAATCAGCCTGCAACGTTAGCTCTAGAGCGCGAGTGAACCCGAAAAAAAACCTATAGAGCCATACATTTTTTTTTCACTTATTCAATGTTTAATTCACCAATCCTACAGTCTACTCCCATTACACTATAATACAAACATTTCAATATGGTGTCATAATTGTTTGTCTTCAGGTTAAGGCCTTCGTAGAGCTTAGTCTGTCATCATCAGTCCGCTCCGGGGCCGCTCAGCTGGCCAGACTGGCTGGCTTAGGGGCTATGAAGCCGGACACCGTACTGCTGGGCTTCAGGGATACTGCCACACCCACCGACTTCTTTAGAGAGTGAGTATTATGTTGAAATAAGTAATGTAGTATAAAGTACTACTAAAGTCGTGACAATCTAAGAAGTCGAATTAGACAGCTATAAAAATCCGTTGGAAATGGTTATGTTTTTCGTGCGTATCATGTAAGTATGTTTGTATGTATGTAATATTCTTTATACCATTCCCCCTCTAAAAAGCTTATTTTATTCACTGAAAACAGTGAATAAAAAGCATTTTAATCACTGTTTTGGTTTTTGAATTTGGAACACACCAATGTATTAGACGTCCATCTCAATGCTATGTAACCTCCTTGCGCCTCCTTGCGCAAAAAATACTCGATACACAAATTCCTTCTTCGATTTTAATTTTGAGTTTGTTATTTAGGATTTTAATAATAATTTTGATTTTAGTCTAAGGGCCTTGTTCACCACCTGCATTTAAAGTGTCGAATAGGCTAACCGCCAGTCAAAGTCACCCGTAACGTCATGTGCGAATTTCACGACGTTTGAGTAGCACTAATTATAAGATTAACTGACCCATATCTTACTTGCCACGACATCTGCCCATTAGCGAGTTTACCCATCAGTTTTAAGTTGTCCGTTGTCATTTTGTGTAGATTATTTTACAATTTGTGAATTAAAATGGATTTATTTGACTTGATTGATCATCAATTCGATGAATTAGAACATTCTACGATGCAACGAGTACCTAGGATTGGTGTATTTAACTGCTGTGTTGATTATTTTACGGGCCTAGATGTCACTCATTTTTGCTAGAATTCGTCTGTTGAATTATGCAGTAAACCAACATAAAATAACCCATAAATCGCAATATGATTGATATTTTTTATTTTTCAAGTAGTTTTACTAATAAACTATCAAATCTACTGAACTTCTGAACAAAAGGCTATTATAACATATTAAAACCACATGCATACCAAACCAGACGAAAAAACACCATAAATATAAAAAAAGAAAGATAGAAAAAGTGTTTATATGCGCCAAGCACGACGCATACCCTAAAAAAAAAGTACAAATGACTATTGACATCTGGCAATGGCATTTGCCGAGTAACATTGACGTATTATTGAACGAATGTAACGCAAGATTTGTTAAGGCATTCACTTAACCAGTACGTTGTTACTCGAACCTATAATTTCGTTTGTGAAATTGACAAAAGATACTCGCAACTTTTACGTGCCACATAACGTTATCCTGGACATAACTAATCAACGCTTTACTTGGAGATGGTGAACGAGGCCCTAAGATATTTATTGAGTACTTGTTTGGATTGTAATTCTTATATTAATTGCAAAGGTATTTAATTAATTATAATTATGTAACGTAACGGAGGTGGTCAGTGACCCCTGAAACACAGGTGCTGTTACCTAGCTCAGGGGTCAGGGTTTCACATTTTATGTGAATTTTGAAGGTAAAAACCATTCATTTATTTATTACTCGTAATATTCCTTGTGCTTTTCGCTTAAATCTTTCTTTTTCTCGAAGTCATGGTATAAAATATAGTATGCAACTCTTGAATAAAACGGATTTATATCGAGGACCATGAATCACTCGCGTCGCTCATGATTCTAACACTTGAATCACTCGCTATGCTCGTGATTCAATCATCATAAATCACTCCCTACGGTCGTGATTCAGTCGTTAGAATCCTTCACTTGCTCTTGATTCATCTATGGCCCTCGCTTTAAATCCGTCTTTTATTCACTAGTTGCATAATATACTATTATTACCTCGTATATTTCAAACCACTTGACGGATCTTTATAATTAAGACATCGTTAGATAGGTCTTGGCCGCCCAAGTGTTCTTAGATAAGTGCCGTAAAAAAAAGAAACATGGCGGATTTTGGGCGCCATATTGCTACAATTTTTTTTTCTTCGCAACCCATTGTGTAGGGTACCAAAATGAAGGGTTTTTAGAGGTGATTACAAAAATATATACCTTAATATATGTTTATAACCTAACTTATATGTTTAAAACTATTTATTAAAAAAAATATTCACTAAAAAGTTGTAAATAAAAAAAGTCTAATTTAAAAATCAAAAACCCGACTGCTTGAGAAGCGAACTAAAAAGCTGAAAACAAGAAAAAAACATGCTGTGCAGTCAGAGGATACATATTCGCGAACTGCCTGATCCTCCGACTGCACAGCATGATTTTTTCTTGTTTACAGCTTTTAATAGTGTATGGGCGATACATATGGAGTCTATCATAAAGAATTTCACCATCCCATATCTCCCCGTGGGTGTCGTAAGAGCATGGCGATTTCGGCAAACCCCCCGAAACCGAAATTAATAGTACAATGAAAAAACGGCCCCTAGTGCCCTAGTGCCGGCAGCCCATCTACCCTCGACTATGTTAGCGGTCGAGGCTAAAGCGTGATAAGAGGTGCGAAGAATCACTGGAGTGGACCCGGCTACCTCTATAAACACCGACGACTCTATCTGGCAACATATAACACGCAAACCGGACAAACTCCAGAACGACGAGAAGATAGCCGAACTCGAGGAAGAATTTAGCAGGTTATGATGTAGTATTTAGGGTTATCTGAAGTCCGATCATAGGGGGAGGACTTGATAATCCTCAAATCCGGTAACCTGCTCTATTTCCGGGTTTATCTTCCACAAGTGCCTTGTGAATAACGTGGTGAAGATCGAGAGTGTGTCGACCAGGGTGGCGTACCTTATACTCAGAATATCCTCAAGATATTCGCTGAAGGTCATACAGGTCTACGCCCCGACCTCGGCGCACCCCGACGATGAGGTAGAGACCATGTATGAGGATATTTCTAGAGCCATAGATGGTTTCAAAACTCACTTCACCGTTGTCAACACCTTCTTCAGATAGCGTGAGCACAGGAAGTGGACCTGGCAGAGCCTCGATTCGTAGCCCGGACTTCTTTTATTGTCACGATTATAGATACGAGTATAAGAAATCTTCTGAATCCATATATAAAACCACGGCTTCGGCTGCACCTTAAGGAGGCTCGTTGCGTAGCGTGACAATTATGCCCGATGTTATACGCGTGTTACGCCCTGTGACACGCCCGTGTTAGGCTCGGTGTTATGCCCACGTTAGGCCCGGTGTTACGCCAGTGTTACGTTCGTTGTTACGCCAGTGTTACGTCCGGTGTTACGCCAGTGTTACGTATGTTGTTACGCCCAGTGTTACGCCCGTGTTAAGCCCCACAGCCTCGCGATGTGCGTCGCCGCGCGGAACTACTGGTTCCTACAAACAACATCGCATCGCGTCTCATCTCTCTAATTTTTCCCCAAAACTTTCCAAATTATACTGATTATTTCTTTTTGTTGAAATGGATATAATTAATTTAAGACGGGAATATATACTATGTCCTATGTGGTTCCGTATGGCGTCGGACGTGAAGAATCTCACCATCCCATATCTTCCCGTGGGTTTCGTACGAGGCGACTAAGGGATACACCAGAGAATGGGCAGCAGCGTTCTCTGTGCTCTTCAACAATAAACTGCGATCGCGAACCCGCCTGCCAAGCGTGGCGATTAAGGCAAACCCCCCCAAACCAAATGAGTAGCACAAAGAAAAAACGGCCCCGAGTACCCGGCAGCCCGTCTACCCTCGACTACGGTAGCGGTCGAGGCGATGGCGTGGCAAGGGGTGCGAAGAATCCCCGGAGTAAACCCGGCTACCCCTATAAACACCGACGACTGGCCCTGGCAACATACAACACGCGAACACTCCGGACCGACGAGAAGATAGCCGAACTCGAGGAAGAATTTAGCAGGTTATGATGGAGTATTTAGGGTTATCTGAAGTCCGAACATAGGGGGAGGACTTTATTATTATATATTTATTTATGTGTTTGTTTACCCTCGCACTGGACCGCCTTACAGCAATTACACCAATGGAGCTCAAACTTATAACTACACTATAAGTCCAGGTACCCTCACTATGTTTTCCTTCACCATTGTCAGCGATGTCCAAGATAAACTTAACAAGTACATAAGACTTGAAAAAGTCAATTTGGTACTTGCCCGGATTTGAACCCACGACTTCAAGCACGAGAGGCGAGGTCTTAGCGATGGAGTGTTATAGGGTTATCTGAAGTCCGAAGAGAGGGGTAGGACTCGATAATCCTCAAATCCAGTAACCTGCTCTATTTCCGAGAGGGTGACCGGCAGTCCCAGGGTGGTGTCGGGTTTATCGTCCACAAGTCCCTTGTGAACAACGTGGTGAGGATCGAGAGTGTGTCGACCAGGGTGGCGTACCTTATACTCAGAATATCCTCGAGATATTCGCTGAAGGTCATACAGGTCTACGCAACGTCTTCGGCACACCCCGACGACGAGGTAGAGACCATGTATGAGGATATATCTACAGCCATGCATGGTTTCAAAACTCACTTCACCGTTGTCATGGGGGACTTCAACGCGAAACTGGGCGAGGATGAGCTGCAAGTGGGGCAATTTGGAGTTGGACGTCGGAACCAGCGGGGTCACCTACTGGCCAGTTTTATGGAGAAGGATGGCCTCTACATGATGCACTCCTTCTTCAGAAAGCGTGAGCATAGGAAGTGGACCTGGCAAAGCCCCGATGGTGCAACTAAAAACGAGATCGACTTCATCGTGTCAACCAAGAAGCAAATGTTCAATGATGTCTCTGTGATCAATTCGTTGAAAACCGGGAGCGATCACCGTATGGTAAGAGGCACATTAATATCAAGCTTGAAAGGTCTCGACTGATGAAGTCTACGCTCCGTCCAGCACAGATCCAGATCCAAAACCCCGAGAGCTTTCAGCTCGAACTCCAGAATCGTTTCGAGTGCCTAGGGAGCTCCGTGGACGAATACAACGATGGGTTCGTGGAAGCTGTCCATACTCGGGTCTAAGTTTTTCAAGACCCGCCGTATAGATATACAAAAAGCTCTCTGATCCTACTCTCAAGCTCATGAAGGAGAGGCGTGAGATGATCCTGCAGTCTTCAGACGATGCGTTGAAATACCGGCAGCTTAATAGACGGATCTCAAAGTCCTTGAAAAGCGACCTCCGCCGCTTTAATACTGAGCGTATTAAAGACGCGATTGAGCGGAATAAGGGCTCCAAGGTCTTTGCAAGAGATCTGTCTATTGGGCAGAGCCAGCTCACGAAACTAAAGACCGACGATCACCGTAGACCACATAGATACGCTGCGGCAGGTTATACAGAAGACCGAATAGTATAACCTGCCTCTCTGTTTAGCGTTTGTGGACTACGAGAAAGCCTTCGATTCAATTGAGACTTGGGATGTACTGCAGTCTTTCCAACGGTGCCAAATCGACTACCGGTACATCGAGGTGTTGAAGTGTTTATACAAAAACGCCACAATGTCAGTCCGACTTTAGGATCAGGCCTCGGAACCTATCCTTCTGCAGCGAGGTGTGAGACAGGGAGACGTCATATCTCCGAAACTGATCCCGCTGAACTGGAGGATGTCTTCAAGGTTTTGGACTGGAGAGGGCTGGGCATCAACGTCAATGGCGAGTACATCACTCACCTTCGGTTTGCCGACGATATAGTGGTCATGGCTGAGACCATGGAGGACCTCAGTATAATGCTCGATGACCTCAGTAGAGCTTCCGAAAGATTGGCTCTTAAAATGAACATGGACAAAACCAAGGTAATGTTGAATGCCCATGTAACACCCACTCCTATCAAGGTTGGAGACTCTACACTCGAAGTTGTGGAAGATTATGTCTACCTGGGACAAAAGATCCAGTTGTGTAGGGCCAACTTCGAGTTAGAGGTTAACCGTCGAATCCGACTCGGCTGGGCAGCGTTCGGGAAATTGCGCGGTGTCTTCTCGTCCAACTTACCACAGTGTCTCAAGACGACGGTCTATGACCAGTGTGTGTTGCCACTGTTGCCAGTGATGACCTATGGCTCTGAGACGTGGTCGCTCACAATGGGCCTCATCAGAAAGCTTACAGTCACCCAAAGGGCAATGGAGAGGGCTATGCTCGGAGTATCCTTGCGTGATCGAATCAGAAATGTAGATATCCGCAAGAGAACCAGGGTTACAGACATAGCCCGAGGAATTGCCAAACTTAAGTGGCAGTGGGCAGGGCACATTGCTCGCAGAACGGATGGCCGATGAGGCAGAAAAGTACTGGAGTGGCGACCGCGAACCGGAAGACGATGCGTTGGAAGGCCTCCCACCAGATGGACCGATGACCTGGTGAAGGTTGAGGGGATTCGCTGGATGCGGGACGCACGGGACCGGTCAATGTGGCGACACTTGTGGCGACTTGGGGGAGGCCTATGTCCAGCAGTGGACGTCTTTCGGCTGATATGATGATATACTATGAATTTCAACCTTAGAGAAGTGATGTACTCTTAAGACAAAATTACAACCAACACTTACAGTTTTCTCTGTCCACAGCCCCCTATCCCCGTACAAAACCGACCTCTTCGAGCTCGAGACAGGCGAGACAATCTTCCCCCTGCGCTCTCCGGCGGCGCCGCGTCTCTCTGCATCCGAGTACGTGCGCATCGTGTCCGACGTGCTGTGCGTCAACAAGAACGTGTGCCTGTGCCGCCACTTCCACCAGCTGGACATGGCCAAGGTGGAGCGGTGAGTTGTATACATTATATAGAACAACTCAGAGTACGTGCGCATCGTCTCCGACGTGTTGTGCGTCAACAAGAACGTGTGCCTGTGCCGCCACTTCCACCAGCTGGACATGGCAAAGGTGGAGCGGTGAGTTGTATACATTATATTATATAGAACAGCACCGAGTACGTGCGCATCGTCTCCGACGTGTTGTGCGTCAACAAGAACGTGTGCCTGTGCCGCCACTTCCACCAGCTGGACATGGCCAAGGTGGAGCGGTGAGTTGTATGCATTATATTATATAGAACAGCTCCGAGTACGTGCGCATCGTCTCCGACGTGTTGTGCGTCAACAAGAACGTGTGCCTGTGCCGCCACTTCCACCAGCTGGACATGGCCAAGGTGGAGCGGTGAGTTGTATACCGACGATGAAGTGACAAGAACTCCTAACTGACATTTTTGCGATTTTACTTTTTTTTACGTAGATAGACTTTAAATAATTGTTTGCGTGAGCAGGCAATAGCAGCTAGCTTCATATCTTATTTTTTAACGAGTTATTAATAACTGACAATAACTATTAAGCAAATGTGCATCAATCTACGTAAAAAAAGTAAAATCGCAAAAATGTCAGTTAGGAGTTCTTGTCACTTCATCGTCGATACATTATATTATATAGAACAACTCCGAGTACGTGCGCATCGTCTCCGACGTGTTGTGCGTCAACAAGAACGTGTGCCTGTGCCGCCACTTCCACCAGCTGGACATGGCCAAGGTGGAGCGGTGAGATGTATGCATTATATTATATAGAACAGCTCCGAGTACGTGCGCATCGTCTCCGACGTGTTGTGCGTCAACAAGAACGTGTGTCTGTGCCGCCAGATTACGACACATTGCTTGTTCGGGTTATTCACCGAACAATAATAAACATGTCAGCATAATTGCGACATCGCGCGCTATGCCCTGAATATTTTATGTATTACCTAAGTAAAATAGTCAGTACGCTTTCGGATAGCATATCGGGCGCGACTCAACCTCATCTCATTCACCTCATTAGTTTTAATAGTTATCCCAGTTAAGTTACTGAAATATACCTATCTTTATAATCTTTAATCCTAGTTTATATTTATCTCACCCCAACCCCGAACATTGGTCCTTCGAGCCGGAAAAATGGGAATTTGAAGATATCCTGAAGACTATACAATCCCGTTGGGCGGCTATTGACTCGCTTCATTGGGAGCTGGACAACGAGTATGGCGGATCAAACCCCAAATACGAAGAGCAATTCACCCATTACGAGGAGTATTATAACAAAATAAAGAAAGACATCAATAAGAAAATGTGGTCCGTTGCGCATATTGAAAAATCTACTCCCAAAATGGAGATAGTCACCTTTGATGGAAACTACAATAAGTGGATTTCGTTCAAAGACCTTTTTACCGAAGCAGTGCACAACAACCCCTCTTTGTCAAATGCACAAAAGATGCAGTTTCTAAAGAGTAAGATCAAAGGTGAGCCCGAAAAATTGATCCAACATCTCCAAATAAGCTCCAACAATTATCCCGTATGCTGGAATATCCTCAATCATCGTTATAATAATAAACGACTGATCTTTACATCTTATCTTAACAATCTCATGAATATCCCCGCAAACCAGCATCAATCATCAAATCATATAAAACGCATTCACGACACTACATATGAGAGCGTGAATGCTATCAGGAATCTGGGAGTCGATGTGTCTTCCTGGGACCCATTCCTGGTATGTTTATTGTCTCAAAAATTGGATGCAGATACATACGAGGATTACCTACAAGCCTTAAAAGCCCCGCGAGAGTTGCCCGTCTTGGAAGATTTCCTTAATTTTTTGGAAACTAAATTTATGATGCTGGAAACTTCACGTAAGAAGATTGAGAATTCCACGCAGAAAACACCCCCATCGCAATACAACAACAATAATAAACCATCATTTTCAAAGGGTTCCAATTACAAACGAAATTATAATAATCCTATAAAGAATTACTCAACAAACCAAGTTTCGCAATCGTCAAAGTCCAAACGCAAAATTAACTATCGCAAGCAATGCCCTATTTGCGACTCCAATGATCATCGAATTCATGCATGTCTAAAGTTATTGGAATTGCAACCTAATGAACGAAAAAATGCTATTGATAACTTGAAACTTTGCATCAATTGTTTACATTATCACGAAGGCAAAAAATGCCTTTCCGAAATAAGGTGCAAAGAATGCAATAAGGAACACAATACCATTTTGCATGAATCTTTTACGTCACATCGATCAGGGTCAAATGCAGCCACGATTACGAAATCGCCTTCTCAGCAGCAAGAAACTAACACAGTTGCATCGCTTCGTAGAGAACCCTCAGAAATATTGCTTGCCACAGCAATAATTAACGTACAAGCAGTGGACGGATCTTACCATAAAATGAGAGTTCTTTTAGATCAAGGGTCACAGACATCCATTATTAGGGAAAGCGCAGCTCAGTTGTTAAGACTACCGCGACGGAAATGTAACGGCTATATCTCTGGAATAGGCAATAAGGAAAACAACTGCAAGGGCATGATTACCATCAAATGTTCGTCGCTGGTTAGCGATTTCACCTTTGAAACGGACGTTTATATAATGAATAGACTCATAAATAACTTACCCAGCTGTACCTTGCCTAAGCCAGACTGGCCTACTCTGAACCAAATAACTCTTGCAGATCCCGAATTTTACAAAAGTAGGCCTATTGATATCTTATTTGGGGCAGATATCTATTCCACTATCCTTATGGACGGTATCTGTCGATCAGAAGGTGTGTTGCCCATTGCCCAACAAACCCAGTTGGGATGGATCTTAAGCGGCAACTACAAAACGTACCATTGCAATGTGACCCTAAATAATATCGAAGATATGCAGCAATTTTGGGAAGTGGAGGACATACATGAACCTCTAGCAATATCAGAAGAAGATCAAAATTGCATCGAATTTTACCAAACTTCGACCTCCAGACGGGCAGATGGAAGCTACGTCGTTAAAATACCCTTCAAAGAAGATTTTGAGAACAATTTAGGCGAGTCGAAAACAAAATCGATTGCTCAATTTTTCCAAATAGAGCGGAAATTAAGTAAGCAACCAGCTCTGGCATGTGACTATAAAATGTTTATTTCTGAATACTTAGAGCTCGGACATATGACACCCGTTGCGCCACACGTACAGCCGGACTGCTACTTGTCGCACCATTGCGTCCAACGATCTGAGTCATCAACTACCAAATTGCGTGTCGTCTTTAATGCCTCGGCAAAAACCTCGAGCGGATACAGCCTCAATGATCTCATGTGCCGAGGACCCAATTTACAACAAGACCTTCAGAGCCTTA